>NDXB01010531.1:16093-27064 GCA_002631895.1 Agapornis roseicollis
TTTTTTTTTTTTTTTTTTAGCTTCTGTTCTATTTATCCTGTTTTTTAACACAAGGCTCCACTTTTAACTTCAGCTTTAAGTGAGTCCCCATCAGTTCCCACTGAGCAGACACGGAGCAGACGTTTCACAAGCTGCCTGCCCCTGCATGGCACATGCTGCAAGTGCATCACTAGCACCTGATTTGATCGCTTTGTTACATCCCAACAGATAATAACCCTATGGCACTGTGCACTGCTTGCCTCTGTTTAGCCTGAGCAGCAGCACTTCAGTATAAAGCAGCGGGGAGGAACTGGGAGGTAAGGAGAGGGAGGTGCTTGTGATGGGAATTTCGAGCCAGTATTTGTTTCTGGGTGCCAAAACGTATTTAATATTTTATTAGGTGTGGAGTATGCAAGACAGTTTATTACGTTTGGCTCCAGCAAAGCAGTCAGTCTTTTTGCATACAGCACATCCATCTGAAATGACTGCCACCAGGCACGGGCCACGCACTCGATGAAATATTTAACTCAGAAAGCATTTCAGTGTGAAAGGCTGGGGCCAGACACAGGTGCTGTGAGGCTGAAAACCACAACACCCAAATCAGAGGTATCCCAGCCTCAGCGGGGAGGCCTCAGAGGTGTACAGTCACTCAGAGAGCCAGGACACAGAGCCTGAGCTATTGCATCTGCTGGTTTTAGGGTACACGGGCACCAAAGCCTTTCTGCGACTCAGTTTCCCAGCTTGTGCTACCCTCCCTCCCTCCCTCCATAAGAAATCATTCTGAGCAAAGTTTAATGTTTCTGTTGTCCTCAGATCTGACATTTATTTCCTTAGCTATTTTTGTAGTTATTTGCTTATTAGAGCTTGCTAGATGTTTCTGTAATACAGTCCAAACTCTCTAAACGCTTGGCATGCCCTGCTCTATGTGCTCATGTTCATCCCACTGAGGCACAAGTGCTTGGATGTCCCCAGAGCAATAAAAGCACTTTCTGACAATAAGATGCATGCAGTGGGAGGAGAACAGTGCAGACTGAACCCTGGAAGCTGCTGAATACTGCTAGTACCGGCACTGCTGGAATGGTAATTGGCTGCCAAAGTAGATGACAGCGATGCTGAGGCTTCAGAGGAGCTTTGGTAAGAAATTGCTAACCTACTACTGTTGGTTAAAAAGCAGTAGGTTTGTTGCTTTTCTTGTTTTACTTTTTAATTTATTTGTCATTTGAGTAACTTTACTGTTTAATTTACTTTTTAATTTTACTTTGGTGTAAAATTTATCACCTACCAACCCCTCTACCAAGCGCTAAACTTTCAAAGAGTTTGTCCAAGGGTAACAATAAATGGAATCTGGTTTCTTCCTCCCTCCAATGCGATTTCACAGTTTTTGTCCTCATCGTTCCACCTGCTGCCCTTCATGGCTTTTCCTCATCTGCAAACCCTTCCCCTTTCAAGCCTTCAACTCCTCCTCTGTGCCCCATAAACCCACAATATCCTACACCCATTTCTGTACTATTAATCTCTTCTTCTGCTTGGCAATTTTTCAGCTCCCTCTGTTTCACCTGTGCCAATTTACAACAACCCCACATTTCTTCCACATCTTCTGACCAATGCTATGTGGTTGGCCAGGTGGGCAAGAAGCAGCATGTGTTTTGACTCAGTGCTGCCCGCATGGCCAGTCCATAAGTCCTGCACACAGACAAATGCTGCATCAAATTCTCCCTGCCATTCTTTCAGAAAACAGAGAAAAAACAACTCTTTTTCCCAAGCAACGCTTAAGTGAAGAACCCATTGACATGGGATGTGGTATTCAAAGCTCCATGGAGAAGAACTGGAACTGTCCAAATCCAACAGCCAGATGGGTCCCTAGTCATTAGTTGAGACTGAACCACTTCATTCTTGCTCTGTTTCTCAATTCTTTTTAACATCCATGCATACACCTGTATTAAGGAGGGCTTTATGGAGACACGTGTTTGTAACGCAGTTGAAGAGTTAAAGAATGGAAGCTAGGACAAGGATTCTCCGCCCCAGTAGTTTCCCCCCAGCAGTCCCACAGTCATGTGGTGACTTTACAAAATCTATTGCTATGTACAGAAATCCACTAACTGTATGGGTTGGAAAATGTTACGCAGTCTGAAAAGGATCGATACAGAGTGTGAAGGGCTAAATATCTCCTAATGATCTTGACTAAAATCTCCTAATAGTCCAAAAGCCTTGGAAGTTTTGCCCAACATGCTCTGACCACCATGCAATAAGGTGCTTTGATAGAGGTTCAAAATCAAAACCACGATGCCAAGGAGGTCATCTTCACTGCAGCAAACAGCTTTATAGACTAAGTAACTGCCTTTTAAATAAGTGCTCTGTTTTACAAAACTTCTTGATGGGAAAGATACTCCTTTCCTCAGCTATGGATTCTTCTCTCTTCTCCCTAATTCATGTTTCATTGTGTACTGCTCTTGTATTCTGCACACAACTGAGATTTACCAAAGCCTTTCCTCAGAGCTCATAATTTCTTAACATACTTCTTAATGTTTGCAACCAGGTTGATTACAAGTAAGGGCAAGTATGATTAGAGTATGTCCAAGCATACACCATAGAAATCACTCTGTGCTGCCCTAGTTTTCAACTCTGTTACTACCAAAAGTGCATGACAGTGGTGATTGCACATTTGCTCCAAAGCTTAGGGCAAGACATTGATTTCTAGATCACAATTATTTTTGGAACATCCCATCCTCCTGCTCTCGAAAAAGGGTTTGATAGTTTTAACTTTACGTTTAGTATATGAATGTAGACCCTATTTCCACTTTCTTGTATGAAGATATCCTGAGTATTTAAAATACAGTGTTTAACCCATTGGTATTACCTTGGTCTTGTTTTGTTACTTGGATGTGCTTATATTGCTATAGCTCAAGGGAGGAAACCAACATGAGCCATCAGCATATTCACTGGACTTCATACATATTAATGAATCCCTTCATTATGTAAGAACAGGTAGGTGACTGTTATCATCAGTCTTCATCATGAAATGCAATTGACATATTTGGGGACAGACCTCCTTTTCCCCCAGAAGCGGTGAAATACCCCATTTAGCACAGAACTTGGAGCATGTGCTCAGTTTTACTCATGTACTTACACCTCCACGTTGTGCTGCAGTATTTCAGTGGGCAGGGGCTGAGTTGCAGTAATTCATTTCAGCCAGTCACCAATGCCTGTGAAGACATTTGGAACTACTTTAGCCACCATATTTCCAAACTTTTCTGCCAAGAAACAACCTTATAACTTAGAACAAATGTGCTAAAAAGATAATTGTGACAATATGTTATACTATAAAAAGGTGCTCTGCCCAAATATAATGAGGTGTAAGGTGTGGGTCTTATTATTTTCTCCCATAGAACAAACATACTTGCCTGTAATAAAAAAGAAGAAATCAGAAAAGGGGTTAGAAAATAAATTGCACGTCTCTATACAGCACAAATGTTTGGCTACCTGAATGTAATAGCTGTTAGGTGCTTTTGCTTCAGTGTGTGTTAGCCATTAATCCAAAATTTAATAGAAAGCTTGTAGTGGAAGTCTACTTGGACAATTTGAGGAACCTTTAAAACAAAAGTTGATTCACAAAACGGGTCTCGATTGTTTGATCAAACCCATAATACCTTCAAGAACTTATATCATACTGCATCACATTGAAATACTGTTAAATAAGGCCATTAAGAAAATAGGCTGGGGCTTGTAGAACAGACAAGACAAAGTTTGCAAGAAAGCATTGAGTCAGAGCAAGCCCATGAAAGCTTTTGTCCTCTGTTTTCTGCAAGGTAGGGCCTGAAATGCTTTCCTTATTTCTGCTTTCTAGTCAGAAACCTGACACCTGTTTGTAATAAATCTCCTCTTGTCCATTCTCCATCATTCCTGTACCCCTCCCATTTGTCAAGAAATACTAGTAAGGCAAAGTAAATATTAAACACTGAAAACCATAGCTATCTAGCACAGGTTATAGCTTTCGTGGCACTGTTACAGTGCAAAAGGACACTTCCATCATAGCCTACAAATAGTGAGGCAAAACCAGGACTAAGGACATAGAGGAAATGAATGATTGAAGGAGGACACCATACAGAACATTATATCTGTAAGAGAAAGAATGGGGTTACTCAGCATTTGGATGTACCAGATACAAGTGTGCCCTTCCTTCTGTCAAAAAATTGAGATATTTTTGTAATGTAAAGCCTTGTTTTATAAGCACCGTATACTCTACATGTGTAACTGGAAGAAAAAATGTGTTTAGGCTAAACAAACTACTGACAATCTAAGGAATTTGTAAGTATGTGGTGACTGGTATGAAGTAGTTTCACTATACTAGACTCTCTTGGGTTTCTCTAAAGCTTGAAGATTATAATGTTACCAAATCCTAATGCTTTCCTAATGCTCTTGGGGCTTTTCAGATTGTCTGTCCTACAGTGGGGAGCACTGCTGACTCCCTAAACTGCCCCCACTCGCCAAGGGCACTGTGGTCAATGTTTTCAAGTAAACACAAAACAAAGACACTTGCGGAATTCAGGAGACATCTTACAAATAAAGTCTTACAAACCTTACAAGTAAAAATAAAACTGAGTGTTAATTCTCATGAAAGGGAACCGTTTTCCAGAGTAGTGGAATTTTGTCTAGGGGAGGAGGTTGAGCATTTCAACTAACCAAGATTCACAGGCAGCGAGTCCTAACAGAGGAGTCCTGCTAACAGAGTCCTGCTAACAGGGGAGTCCTGCTAACAGGGGAGTCCTGCTAACAGAGTCCTGCTAACAGGGGAGTCCTGCTAACAGGGGAGTCCTGCTAACAGAGGAGTCCTGCTAACAGGGGAGTCCTGCTAACAGAGGAGTTCTAATAGAGGAGTCCTGCTAACATGGGAGTCCTGCTAACAGAGGAGTCCTGCTAACAGGGGAGTCCAGCTAACAGGGGAGTCCTGCTAACAGAGGAGTTCTAATAGAGGAGTCCTGCTAACAGAGGAGTCCTGCTAACAGAGGAGTCCTGCTAACAGAGGAGTCCTGCTAACAGAGTCCTGCTAACAGAGGAGTCCTGCTAACAGAGGAGTCCTGCTAACAGGGGAGTCCTGCTAACAGAGGAGTCCTGCTAACAGAGGAGTTCTAATAGAGGAGTCCTGCTAACAGAGCAGTCCTGCTAACAGAGGAATCCTGCTAATAGAGGAGCAAACCGTGTTCCCCAAACACTGACCTCTGGCCTATGGCTCACATTGGTGTCACGGCAGCGACTAGCTGTCTTTTCAGAAACCTTGCTAGATGATAGCTCCTTCTATGGTGTATACAGGAACCAAGCACTAAATCACCAAAGCAGCACTGCACATCCATCACAAGGGAAAACAAAAACACCAGCAATGAAAGCTCATTCTCACCAGGAGCGTTGGGGAAAGCGGCAGCTACACCTTTTGCTTCAGTCTACATATGAAACTGGAGATCATATTTTGCAGAAGCTTAGCAGTGAGTCTGTACAGAAGTTGCCTATGAGAAGCAATAGGGACATGTGACTTCAGCCACTCCATTGCCCAGTAACAGCTTGGGTGCAGTCTGCATACAGCCTGTGCAGCCAGGCACTTACTTCTTTGTGAGCAGAGACCATGCTTATCCCATGAGCAGTACTGGAAAACATAAACCAGGCCAATATCAAATATTACTTACATTGGTGCTAATAAGGCAGAGATGAATACGGAGATGAAACACCACCCAGAGAAATAGTCTTGATTTATATGCAAGTCCTCTGTATTCTTTTTTAATCAATAGCTGACAGCACTAAAACATGAAGCATGGGAGGACTCACAAAGCACAGCCCTGAAAACCCCAGGCAGCAGCACAGCCAGGGGATTAACCAAACATGAAGCATTAGAATATTGCAAAGAGGATCAAAAGAGATTTATGACTCAAAAGCCACCCACCAGAATTACAGTCAGCTGAGAAGCTGGACAGGCAGAAAGTAGGTGAATCTTTTAAGTTTAGATCTCTCCTAGAATTATCTCACTGCAATACATCACAGCAGGCTTCCCTGCGACATGAGGCTGAAAACAACACCATTGTCTTTCCACACTGAGAAGTATAGATTTGTGATTGTCAAATATTATCGGGGGACACAGCAAAATCACACTGAATATGGTCACTGAGCACACTAAACCCTAAGAGCCCTGAGGATAGCAACAAAGCAGCAGCTGTACCAAACCTGCCATACAAAGGGAAATAATAGAGAGAAATAAGAGCAATATAGGGACCCAATCATCCTGCAACAATCCCTTTTCCCAAATAAGTCACTCTCAGGGTTCCCAATCCAAAAAGACACTAAAATAAAATATTAAAGAAGAAATTGCTTCTAAGGAGAAATTAAACCACTCATTGCTGTAACCGAAGCCATGGATCAGCAGAGCAGTGGCCTGCTGAGATCTTGCTCCTCCCAGTCTTGTGTACTTACGTAGAGAAGTCTCGTGTTTCAGAGGACTGTTGTACCAACATCTGTACCCTCATATTTCCACACTGAGATCAACATCATTGCAAGCAGCAACTGAAGAAGGTTAACAAATATGAAACAAGGCTTTGTATTTGCCTTTGGTCTGACAGGGATGTAGTCTGACAGGGTGTAGTGCTGGCCTGTAGGGTGTTTGGATTTGTGGCTAGGACGGTGTTGATAACTCACCAGTATTTTGGCTACTGCCAAGCACAGCATCATGGCTTTCTCTCTTTCTCACTCTATCCCCATGGTGGGTAGTTTTGGAGTGACGCGACCAGCAGAGCTGACCTTTATGTGCTCAGCATAGCCCATGATGTGCTCAGCAATACAAGCTTGGGTAAAGGAGTGTTTATGGTGTTGCTCCTCCTAAGTAATCATTGGTTGTGCATACTGAAGGCCTGCTTCCTAGGAAGCTGCTAAACATCTGTCTGACGATAGGGAGTAGCTTTGCTTGCACACCTAGCTTTGGCATCACCTGGAACACTTTCATCTCCCATCTGTGAGCCTTCTCACCTTCCTTCTACTTTCTCCAGAGCCAACAGGAGAGGGGAGGGGTGTTTGCCTGTTGACCAGGAGTCAACCCACCACATTATTTCATCCCGGCTTTGTTCAGTCAGCCTGCCCCTAAGAACTAACATGTTCCCTGAAACACACTCTCCATGTGTTTTATGGACAAGGATAAAGATGCTGAATGGGTATGCAATAGAGATTTTTAACTCGTTCTTGCAGTAACCCCCAAATCCACCTTTGCTAGAAGATCAGTTTCTCAGTTCTGCGTAATGGAGCCATGCAGACAAACGTGTGAAAGGGTGGGCTCCTGCTGCCATGAGAGCAGCTGTAAGGTCTCTTGCTATTTTAAGAGCTTGGCCCACTTCTCTTAGTTTTCCTTGAGGGCAGGCATGCATTCCCCCATACTTTAAGGGCTATCTTTTATTCCATTTGTTGATCAGCTGCCTGCTCAGCACAGGCAGCCCATGTGGAGCCCACCAAACATTCACCCTGCGGTGCAGTCTGAACTGGTCACTGCACTAATGAAGCGGGCAGAGAAACTGGCTGCTTTTGAGCACAGAGCAAATGGATTTCCAAATAGGAAATGAGCCAGAAGATGCCTTTAAAGACAGTGGGGTAGAGATTCCCTCAGAGGCCACATTAGGGCAAAGACAGGGAACTGAATGATGAGGATGCTGATAGGGCAAAGACAGGGGACTGAAGGATGCACATCCCTTGGGGAGATTTATGGGTGACTGAATCAGAACCATTGCTGCTGAAGACTTTCATTTCCCTAAATTGCCTTGCTGGCTGAGATCAAACCCTATGTATTTTCTCTCATAAACCAACATCCCCTTTAGCACCACAAATGTCAAACAGATTCCTTTATAAAGACAAAATTACTTAAACTGTCACTGAAATGAGAAGGTAAATGAAAAATTAATTTTCATAAGAGTCTATGTTACAGACAAAGAGCTGTCATCATCATTACCTCACATAATAAATACTTTGATAACTACAGACGTTACATCCAATACCCAAATGATCTAATGATCTAATGATTATTAGATAACCTTTCCACTGTGTGAAGCTTTCAGTTGCACAATCTCAAAATCAGAACTCTTGAACACAGTGAAATTTATGAAGTGCAAACAGCAAACAGCAAAAGGCAATGCATTTTCTTTAGAGATTATTAATATAAATATTATCTATTGCCACATAATGGCAAAGAAGAAGGTAAGATGGATTTCATTCATGGTGTACATAGACCCTGATATCCCCAACTTTGCAATTTATTTTCAGGAGGAAAAATTAGCTTTTAACAGGGTACAAGTGATTTCTCTTGAGGGGAAAAAAGCTGTCTTGAGGACACCATATGCATCACAGAGCAATCCTGTTACAATAAATGTTAGTTATGGATGGTCTGTGTAACAGTTGCTCTACACAGAGATTCAACAGAGCACGAGTATACCCTTTTAGGACACAGATACAGATTGGTGTCCTGCTTCCATGTCTCAGCTTTCCCAATTTCTGCTTAATATTACGACATCCATTCCTACCTTCAATATAGCAGTGGAAAGAATACTTTAATTGGAAGACCAAGGTAGACAGCATAAGCTTGCTACACATTTATTTCATTAAAGCAGGGCTTTGAAGAAAAAGTAACTTTGATCAGAGGTAGAGAAGTATTTATGACCGAAAAGACTCAAAATATTTGATCTGATAATGTGCATGGTTCTAAACAACCCATTGAAGCTTATGATACTGATAAAATAAAAATTGAGCTGGCCTTCCACTAGCATCTGATTTGAGCTAATAAAGGTTTTGTGGAATAAGCTGTGGGCAAGATAAAGCCAGGATTTAGACCTAGGGTTGAGTGGTCAGTGTTAATTGAGATCCAGTGTTCACCTTTGACAGATTTGAGACACTTGTTGCTTTGGGACTGGCAGGAGCTGCTGTGCTAGGCTACCTCTGGCTGGGGAGAGTCAGATGCTAAAGCAAAACTAAACATCCAGAAGTACACTGTCAAAATGCACTCAGGTGGTACCTAAGCACTGGCCTACAAAACAGGGTTGAGAAAAAACAGGATTTAAAGCACAATTAGGTTTATAGCAGCCTGCCAAAGCCTCCCAAAGCTACAAAACTTATCACTGGAGGTTTAATGGTAGTAGTTCCAATCCCCATCCATTTGCAGTAAGCTTTGGCTTATGAAAGAGCACACTTTTGTTGGTATTAACTGATGCTGTCTGTGTTCTCTGAGCAGAAATGTACATGAGAAAAATGCCATAAAATAGTACATGAGAGTTAAGCCTACCTGGATCAGCCTTTGGCTGCTGAAGAACACATCTGTCAGGTAGCATCAGACATCTGTAACGTATCAGTGTGGGATGTTGTCCCAAGTGTTGACAAGGAAATATACACACAGACATGTATATTGTTTTGAACACTAACAATCTACCATGATCCAATAGCTCATAAACCTAAGAGAGGTCTTGAACTTAGTTTTAGCATAAAGTTATATGAGTAAGTTTTGATAAAGTAGTTAATACAGGCAAAGTAATGTAATCTGTGATAGGCAAATGGATCACGAATAATCCAGGAAACCATCTTCTCTAGGGTGGCCTCCCAACAGCCCTGCAGTTTAATAATGAAACTTTGCTCCTATTAACTTTTCCTGGCTCTCCTTTCATCCTCTCACCCCAAAGTGAGAAGTCTGGCCTTTGATGTCTGAATTAAACACTATTCATCTCACACAGTTCAAAGTTCAAGGCCCTACTTGTATGTAGCATGGCTTCTACTAGCTGGAAAAATTTAGGCAGATAGAGACTCTGATGAGAGGCCAACAACTGGATGCGATTTCCACAGGAAAACTTGTGTCACTTAGCTATAAAACAAGCCTGCATTTAGTGAACTAAAAGAGTCATTCAGTGGCTTGGCCAAGAGCTCACAAACACACACGGTCTGACAGATTCTTTTCACCAGGCGTCAATAGTACACACAGACACATATTTCAAGCCTCAGTTCTTCCGAATCAGAGAGGAGGAATCAGGATGAACAGTTTCAGCCAAACAAGAATATCTGCCGTTTTTATCTACCTCATCTATGAACAGCATCACATCTTGTCAGTAACTAAATAACTGTTTGATGTCTGCAACTGGTACCTCCTGCTGTCTCCTTGCCTAGCCACCTGTATGCTGACAGAGGTTTTACCAGGGCAGTATCTCGGTATCTTGGAACATCATACATTTTGTTCTCACAACTGTGATGCAAGTGGAAATTTATATTTACTGTTTAACAGTGGGGAAATAAGGGATAACAAGGGGGAATGGGTGGGGAAGTTTGGAAAATGGGTAGGCTTAACATGTGCATGCAGTGAAGGGCTGTGCTGAGAGGTCTGAGCTGAGGTAGAGCACTGGGCACATGCAATTATATTGTGCTGTATGGCTCTGCATTGCACTGACAACAGGGACACATCAACTCATTTGGAGCTGGCTCCAGTGTTCTAACTCAGCATTGCTCTGTCGGCTGCAGGCATGCCCAGCAACCAGGCCAGCAGAGAGCTGCTTGTATCCATTGAAGGAATAAGGCTCTATGTAACAATTGTCCTCTTACAGCTGTGGGCACTGGATGGGAATTACTAAACTGATTTGTCCAAGGCCACCCAAACAACTTAGAGAATAGAAGCAGAGAGTTGTCCCTTCAGTTTGTCATAGTCACTCCTTAGAGCAGGATCTCATATGATGAAGAGATGACTTAATATTTACATAACTGACAGCATTATCAATGAGTTCAGTAGAGCCAAGACCCAAGTTTTATGGGTTTGAACCCAAATAACCTTTTTTCATTGCCCAAACTAATCTTAAGCTTTGCCAGTCACATTTATCTATGCCATAAGAAAGATTCCAGGCCAGTAATACTTATGGCTGTAAACAACTTACTATCTAATCTAATATTAGCATGGTTTTAATTAATAAAGAGGCTTGTAAGATAGCTTTTTTTTTTTTTTTTTTTTTG
>NDXB01010531.1:27189-39873 GCA_002631895.1 Agapornis roseicollis
TTTTTTTTTTTTTTTTTTAGGAGATTCTTTTAAAATACTAGATAGAAACCTACTGGAAGTACAAATAACATTGACTGAAAATGGATCTGTTGAATTTACTTCTGAGATTCCCCACATGCTTATAATACAGGCTTTCTATTTCAAACGTAGTGACAGCAACAATAAATTAAACTTGTATTAGTGAATGTAAGATATTGTTTCATGGATATCACATACACACTGTTATCATATCATACCATCATGGTATTTGTTTAATGTCCCCATAATGATAACAGGTAGGAAGAGAGTGTTCAACACCTTTTTATTAAGGTGAGGGAAAAATGAGAAGCATCTCTTGCTTGGAAGATGCTTGTTTGGAAATAATTTTGAAACACTAACCCTCTCAAGAGAGGCAGCAAAAATATCTCTTCTATCATCTTACAAGAGTAGCCTGTGAGCCACGTTAATCATCTTGGACTGAAATTTATAACAACATATGGAAGACTTGCTTCACTATTATTAGAAGTTGGGTTTCATATGAGTTCTTCAACTAATTTAAGTTCACTACTCTTCTGCTTTGAACATTATACCCTAAGTAATAAGTGCTATAACAGGTCATTTGCATTCAGGATATTATTTTTGGACAAGCTCCTGCTTGATGCAAAAGGGTAAAGGCCACTGGGACTTAAAGTCAAGAATTGACTTCTCTTAGGCCTGGATCCATGCAGCCTTTGGAAGTCCATAGGATCTTTTAGTTCAGTTTCAAAGGATTTCAATAAAACTGCCTTTAGAATATTTGTTATTAGTGATATTTTGCCAGGTTTTATTAGTATTTACTCATGGCTTTACATTGTGTGCTTTTTAGAGAATGGAATTGCACAGAAGATTTGGTCTCTTCCACCAGTACTGTGACCTTTTTGAATCTTGATTATACTTCCAATTTAGTATTATTATTTCATCCTCTGAAAGAAGAAAATCTACTTCATGCTGTAAAATCTCTGCATTTGACTCTGACAGTATTACAGGCATGAATAAAGAATTTTGCCAATAAAGTGTTCGCATCTCTTTGAATATTGACACAGCTTATTTGTTCTCAATAGCACAAAACTACAAGTAAGATTTTGTACTTCTCCCCCACCACTGGATCTCATGGTGTTAGAAATATTTACACAGGCACGTTGATGATTCTTGCACTGCAATAGTATCCATTCCCTGCTCTCATCCCCAAAATCAAGACCCTGAAGACTCAGTGGTACAGCAGTAACGAAAAGACATTTTGGAAGATTCTCAGCCACTTCTCAAAGTTGTCACTGAGTGTTAGTCAAGTGAATAAAGTCTGTCTATTTAAGCTCTGAAGCCTCTTTTATTCACTCTCTTTTCCTTTAAATATACTTGTGCTACTCCTACACTCATGCATATAGCAGATGGAAAGTAAATTTATTCTAGCTTAGCTCCTGAATGCTGAGCTATGAAGCCAGCAGTATCATAGATGATCATGCATACACTGGGTATACACTATACCCCTGGGTAGTAGTAAAAATAATGTTAGCTTTTACTTTTACCTTCTAAGGAAAGGTAGATTTCATATAGAAAATAGACTGTGAAAATCAATGATGTGATCCAGTCTCACAGATGATAAATTTTAGGTTCTTATTCACTGTTAAATTACGCTTGAGGGATGTCACGGATGAAAGTATTTAGTATTGTAATTATCACCCCAGTAAACTCAAGAGAAGTTTTTAAAGTCATTACATGATCTTTAAAATCTCAACAGTATCTTGTTTAGGCAAATTTAACCTGTGGAATTTCTTTTCAGAGGCAAGAAACTTCCATGTCGTGGAAGAAGCCAGAAACACCCAAAAGTAGAACAGTTTAGCATTGCTTTTAAGAACCACAGTTCTCATGTGGTTTGACTCTAGCTAAACTGGAAGCACTTTGGGAAAAGCACATGCAGTCTGCCTTCCAGTCAAACAAGCATATAGAGCAAATTCAGTTGGGATTACGGAATACACAGCCAAAAGGAAGAACTGAATTACTTACAAAGCTTACATGGCTTTATGCTTATTATACTTCTTTTTAAGTTATTATTAAAAGAGAACGCCACTGTGAATAGCTCAAAAGCTTCTGTTCAATATGCAGGTGGTTTCTGTAACTTCCGAATACTGGTGTGCAGAATGGGTAGAAATGTAAGACAACTCTAGTTCATCTACAGCTGTATAATCAATGTGTTACCTCACCTGAAATACTGTAGACATTTGCAGAATATTGTTGATTACTCCATCTCAAGAAGATCAAGCTCCTCATGGAATAGCACTAGAGAAGGGAAACAAAAATGGTGCAGAGAAAGTGGAGCTGTTTACTATAGAAAAGAAAGAACATGATAAATTACCTAAAGTTATGCATGGGACAAAGGAGCCAGGTAGGAAATTGGTGGTTTCTGTTTCTCATAGAAAAAGTGTGATAGACCATATATAACAGAAAGGAAGGAAATTCCATAGTGATAAAATGGGAAATCTCTTTACCTAATACATAATCAGCCCATAGGTGATGCTATCATAAACAGATTCAGAATGCCTAGATTTACTGCAATGTGCGCTGTCAAGTTTGAAAAGGGCTTTTATCTCATGCTTTGACGCCGAAGCCCGTCCTTGGCAGAGCTGAAAGGGAAAATCTGTGAGGTGGCAGATTATTTTGCAGGCTTAATGGGATTTCTTGAAGGTTATACAATTTCCTAGTGCCCACGATTTTGGTAAGGAAAAGAAATTTTACAGCAGACTTAAAGGACCTGGCTATATGTTAAATACACGCGTGCTATCTCTGATTTCACAGCCTTAGCCAAAACTAGTGGAGTGAAAATAACTCAAAATCTTGGCTCCTCGCTGATTTTGTCAAAACCTGCTCTGGAGGCATGCAACTCCTCTGATGCAAGAATTGTCCTGAGTCCCATTAACTTTCTTATTGATTACTACTTGTTAACCAGATTTGTGTCCTATTGTGGTTTTCTATTTAAACACCTGCTCTTCCTCTGATCATTTGTAGAATGCCAAAAAAGGTTTTCCAGAAAAGCCCCAAAACAAACCTCCAAACCCACACTATTTGATAGTGGCTGCTGCTGCTATAGAAATTTGCAAACAGAGTATCTGGATGCAAACCGTGACAGATATTTCAACTTTGTTGTGGAAGGCAAATTATCTAGTAGTGTAGATAAAACCAATTCAGTTCTTCAGCCACTTCTCAAAACCAGCCTTCAAAACCAGCTGAAAATAGGGCAGTGTCAGTGGGGGCAAGCTGGCTGCAGGTCCTCATCTTTCCACTACCTCGTGTACCTGCTTTGTACCAGAAAAAAAAAGGATGAGGAAAGTTGCTCCCAAGGCAAAGCTTGGATGCATACATTGTCCAAATCAGAAATCTGGCCTTCCCCAAATTGAAGTTTAAATAACACATTTGAAGCTCTGTTTGTTGCTGGAAATGAGAGATTTCCTAACAGAAAGGGTATGTTGGAAAGGTTTACTCAGATTTATATTCTGTGCATGGCAAACACACTCCTTATAGAAGAAAGAAGTTCATAAAGCTTGATGGAACTGCATATCAATACCACTTCTCAAAGAGTGACTCTACCCCAATGACTGGCTTTACTGCATCAACTTAGGAAATGGCTATTTTTTAGGAAGCAACACCCTCTCTGTAAATGCTGCAAAGATTCAGAGCATTTTAGGACCCTTCTTCTATATAATCTAACAAAAAAGAACACACATCATACCTAGCTGTATGCATAAATCACTGACAGTGGTGACTTTCTCACTATGTATAAACCATGGATGGCACTACTATACTGGAAAACACTTTTTGATTAGATTCTCTCTAGAAGATAAAAATGATATTCTGTGTTATGCAGTGGTAGTTGCTAGTATTATGGTTGAATTTGTCCTTTCCGCATTGTCCTGTTTCAGTCTGGGATAACACAGCTGGAGGCTATTCAGGGAGCTTCTCGAAACACAGCACATCGTAATGCAAAAATAACATCCTTTCCATTATAACATGCTTCAATGTATGTTCAATATTACTCACAGTAGAGGTTACAGAATTGGCTATCAGCGTTCCTCTTTTTTATTACACTTTAGTAGTGCTGAATGGCTGAAAGAGAAAACTAAATTTAACCCTATATAGTAATACTCAGATGAGCCATTAAGTGGACTGATGATTAATAGATCAGATTATTAATTTATATTGATATCAGATGACACCAAGCCTTAGCCCAAGGTGTAAGATGTGCCTTTCAGTAACTAGCATTTCTAAGTACAACGTTCTTCCATATGAACAACAAATATACATTTCATGCGATTCCAAATACATGCTGAAATAAGTAGTTCCTTCTTATTGTTTTGATAAACCTTATTTATTGTAAGAAATGTGTACCATTCTTTGTGTAGGAAAATTCTGGAAAGCATTTAGTGACATTATGGTCCTCCTAGCTAATGACTGATGGATTGATATAAGGGAAGGGCTATACAGAAAGGCAATCTCTTTCTTTAAGCCAACCACTGTAGTAAGTATCAATGAGCAACCCTTTGAGCACAGAAGCTGCCCTTTTGGTTGAAAGTCTAATTGAAACACACATATATATGTATTTATATATATGCGTGTGTGTATATATGTATGTACACCTCCACCCCTAAAACTACGTGTATAGAAACATAATATTTTTAACACAGTTTAGGATCTAGTGAAGCAATTTCTCTCTACCAAGTTATTACCAGACCCTGCTTTGACAGAGTTATTGATATAAATCTTTAGATACATCAATCTAGAATTAGCAAAGCAGCCAACTGCACAATTCATTACTTATTAACTAATTTTCCTTTATTATAGAGGCTTTGGACAAAATGCTTCAATTTCTTAATGTCGACCTACTTTGATAATCTGTAGAAAGTATAACAAAGTAATTTGAAATAGCCAATTTTATTTCCACTTTGCATTGCATTCCTACTTGTACCATCCATCTCTTTTGATCAATATGTGCTAGGAAGCCTTAAAGGTTTGGTCAAACTCTCACATTTTTAATTGATCACAAGCTTGGTTTTTGTATGCAGCAAGACTTTTTGTTTCCTTACTTGTTAAAACTTCAGAAACAGTCATGAACTACTGCTTGAATTTCCTCAGTTTGTGTACTCAAAATATCCTAGTACAACGCTCGTACGACAAAAAACCCCAAACAGCTTTGTGTCATTATCACAAAGTCAAATAGCCCTGTATCTATTAATCTGGGTATCCTAGGAATACTTTTTTTTCTATTAACTTTCCCATATCTACTCACAGGAAACCATTCTTTAGCCTTCATTAGCAGGAGTGTGCCCATTCCAGCAAGCATTATGTTAGTATGCCTCAAAACTAGACTTTGAAGGAACAGCCACTGTAATATTTCAGATCTATGAATTACATTTGCAAGCATCCTTCCAATTAGTTGCATAGTCAAGTAAAAAATACATGGTTTCCATGAGTGTAAGGCACGTACCCATTGATACAGTGAGAGTCAGGCTCTTTGCTACAAGGCTATGAAGAGTGAATTACTAAGTGGCTTGATGTATCTGCAGAACGATAGAGGGGGTTTGAAAGTCCATTGATGAAGGTAAAACAACTCAGTCAATTCATTTGTATTTTATCCTTGTTTCTCATCAACCTCTTGGCTGATGCTACCAGTTAGCAGGCTGATGGGATAGAAAAGCTTCCAAGTCCCAAGTTAAAAAAACAACCAAAACCAACCAAGCAAAAGCAAACTTGTAAATTTTTAAAGCACCAACCTTTAAATTGTGGGGAATTTGAAGTGTCTGCTAAAGGAGATAGAGACAATTCCCAAGAGGAAAGGGCAATAAAGCTAATGCTTTAGCTGGTACAGGCAGTTTTCCTTCAGTGGATGCTCATATATGATGCTTCATAACGGAGCTCATAAATACAAACATCTTTACTACATCAACAGGGAGAGAACAACAAATAAGGAAAGTGTCTGGCTGGAGGCTGGTGACGAGTGGTGTCCCTCAGGGATTGGTGTTGGGACCGGTCCTGTTCAACATCTTTGTTGCTGACATGGACAATGGAATTGAGTGCGCCCTCAGCAAGTTTGCCAATGACACCAAGCTGTGTGGGTCAGTGGATACACTGGAGGGAAGGAAGGCCATCCAGAGGGACCTTGACACGCTTGTGAGGTGGGCTAATGCCACCCTCATGAAGTTTAACCATGCCAAGTGCAAGGTCCTACAGCTGGGTCGGAGCAATCCCAGGCACAGCTACAGGCTGGGCAAAGAGGAGATTGAGAGCAGCCCTGCGGAGAAGGACTTGGGGGTGGTGGGCAATGAGAACATGAACATGAGCTGGCTTCAGTGTGCCCTTGCAGCCCAGAAAGCAACAGTATCCTGGGCTGCATCCAAAGGAGCATGACCAGCAGGTCGAAGGAGGTGATCCTGCCCTTCTACTCTGCTCTTGTGAGACCTCACCTGGAGCATTGTGTACAGTTCTGGTGTCCTCAACATAAAAAGGACATGGAGCTGTTGGAACNTTGTGAGACCTGGAGCATTGTGTACAGTTCTGGTGTCCTCAACATAAAAAGGACATGGAGCTGTTGGAACAAGTCCAGAGGAAGGAGGGCCACGAGGATGATGAGGGGACTGGAGCATCTCCCATACGAAGACAGGCTGAGAAAGTTTGGGCTGTTCATCCTGGGGAAGAGAAGGCTGCGGGGAGACCTTGGGGGTCTCACTTTAGTTGAAGAATCTTGATCAGAAGTTATGGCCTTGTGTGCCTGCTTTTTGACATCATGCACTTTTGTTCTCAAATGATTTTGAAGGCTTCAGTGCGTTATATTTCCTCATTAAAAAATTACATTAGCAGCATTTTAAACACCAGGGTTAGCAGCTCTAGGCTGTCTATTAAACAACCCCTTTGCTGATGACTACACCAGATTCAAAGGCTGTCTTCGATTGACTGCAGAACTGCATATTGCGTTTTGATTTCTTTGACAACATTACCACTGCTTTTCATTCACTTGCAGAGGCTCCTGCCTCAAATTAGCACGTCTGAAACTGACCATAGATCAGCACGTGGCAGAAAGGAAAGGAGGAGCTGTACCATAACTTAATCTTACTCTTTCAGCTTGCTTGGAGCTACGACAGGAGGTAACTAAAGCGCACACCTTTGGGCAAGGACTGTGAACCATGTATTCCTAAATGAACTTTGCAAGCCGGAAAAATCATTACCGCCCCTATCAGTCCTGAATCACTATGAGGTATAAACTAGCACCTGGTAAAGGAAAAAGTTGGTATTACAGCTCTTTACCGCACTTTAGTTACTTAACATTTCTGACAAAAGTTTCATGGGCAAAACCATGTTGTTATGTTTCTCATTGCCTCCCCTTCTCCTGGTACATATTTTAAACTATCTGCCACAAAGTCTGTAAGATAATCTTCCTTTTGTTTCAAGTTTAGATTCCTAAAGCTATCTAAATAACGTAGAATGACCTAAAAAATTACACTTATATGGAGTAGTCAGTATTTCGAGTATTTGCAAGAAATCTCTTACAACTTCTTTTGCAAAGATGGCATTACAAACTTCCTAACCTACTACAGCCCTTGGACTATTACCCATTACTGGTCTTCTGTGTAGATGGAGATGAAGGAGCAAGGCGTAGTCCAGGGGTGATCAAAAGAGACTTCAGTCTCTTGGAATATAAATAAATGGAATGGAATTGTTTAGTATCTTCATCAACAACATAGACAGTGGGATTGAATGCCATCCATGGTAAGTTTGCAGATGACACCAAGCTGAGTGCTGTAGTTGACACACCTGAGGGAGGGGATACCATCCAGAGGGACTTGGACAAGCTCAAGACGTGGGCACACATGAACCTCATGAAATTGAAAAAGGCCAAGTGCAGGGTCCTGAACCTGGGTCAGGCCAACCCCTGTAACAGGCTGTATACAGGCTGGGGCACAAGGGGATTCAGAGCAGCCCTGCTGAGAAGGACTTGAGGTACTGAACATGAGGCAGCAAAGCGCACTCACAGCCCAGGAGGCCAACTGTATCCTGGGCTGCATCAAAAGGAGCGTGACCAGCAGGTCAAAGGAGGTGATCCTGCCTTCTACTCTGCTCTCGTGAGACCTCACTTGGAGTGCTGTGTACAGCTCTGGGGCTCTCCACATAGGAAAGACATGGACCTGAAGGGGTCCAGAGGAAAGCCAAAAAGATGCTCAGAGGGTTGAAGCACCTCTGCTTTGGGGACAGGCTGAAGGAGTTGGGATTGTTCAGCCTGGAGAAGGCTCTGGGAAGACCCTACTGCAGCCTTTCAGTACTTAATGAGGGCCTACAAGAAATACGGAGACAAACTTTTCAGCAGGGCCTGCTGCAATAGGTCAAGGGGTAATAGGTTTAAACTAAAAGAGGGCAGATTTAGGCTAGATATAAGGAAGAAATATTTTACTTTGAGGGTGGTGAAACACCAGAACAGGTTGCTCAGAGGGATGGTAGATGCCCCATCCCTGGAAACATTCAAGGTCAGGTTGGAAGGGTCTTTGAGCAACCTGGTCTAGTTGAAGATGTCCCTGCTCATTGCAGGAATGGATGACATAACCTTTAAAAGCCCCTTCCAACCCAAACTATTGCATGATTCTATCAATTCACTGTCCCAAATGCTAAGAGTTTTAGAAGACTTACTTCAAAGCCAGCTCCTCTGCTTACAGTAAATAAATAAATAAATAAAGCTATTCTTACCCCTGTATATCATGATGTCACTTACAGACAAGTGGGTACTAGGTGATACAGGTTGTTCCATTCAGCTTGTGTCAATATTCAGCAGGAGCAAAACCACAGAGTGTGGCCAAAGCAAAGGAGGCACATAGGCACACAGGGAGGGCAGCAGAAGGATAGTTTGAGATGAGGAGCCAAATCTGTCCCACTCATAGCCATCTTGTGATGAAAAAATTTAATTAGTTCAGTCCATTATGGCACTGGGAAAGCTTACGCGGAGTGAAACCACTGCATTTTGTAAAAGTGCATTTTTCTGGTGTTGTCAAGAATTTCTGTTAGCTTTTACTATCATCTCTACATATACATATATATATGAAAAAAAAAGAGGAAAATAAAAAAGAGGAGGAAAAAGTAAAACGTTTGAGCTGTGGCCCTCATTTCCCAGCGGATGCCATTCCCGAACAACCCAGCAGAGGACAGGCCACTCATACCAAATCACGACCTCTGGGGCCGAAAATCCCCTTCGAAGAGTTGTGCCTTAGAGAAAACACAAGCGTTCTGTAGCTGGTAATACCGAGCAGAGGTATTTGGGTATTTCAAGCACTCTGATTGTGCAAATGCAGAAGTGAAACCTCTCCAAGTACGGTAACAGATCCTTAGAGGAACTCAAGTTTTCTCATCAGTGCTGTGGCAGCTGATGCAGCTATTTTAAAAGACATTGAAGATAAATGTCAGGATGAATGTCAGGAATTCTGGGTAAAAAACATAAAAGCTACAACTCTAAAGGGTACAGCCGTTAGAATTAAACAGGTATTCAAGAGAGCTTATTATAAGATACACAAACACCATGATGAAGGCTGCAGAATAAAGTCCTGGAGACAAAAGAACTCAGAAACTGGCAGCTTTCACTATAATTGCATTCTTCCTTAAATCTTTTTAATAAGTCTAATGGGAACATATTTCTTTGACTGTTTCTAAGTTCATTTCCATTAGTGTATCTGGTTGGTTCTGGAGCAACACACACTGGAACATAGAGAGAAAAAAGTGATAGGTCATTGTTGGCCCATTCTACACATACACTTACGCACAGCAGCACAAAAGCTGCAGGCATGAAGAAGATGGCCAGAAAGGCAAGAATAAGCCAGAAGCCTACATTCAGCAGCATCTCTTGGGTAAGCTAAGAGGTGCATCATGGGCCACAGTACCCATTTGCTATGGGGTTTGTTTTTTTGCTATGGGTGCCAGTTTTACCTGTTTCCTTCATTTTATCCTTTGCATGCTTACATATCATGGCTTGTGAGAAAGTCCTTAGCAGGTAGGATACACTATCTCCCCTAGCTCCCAGGTCAAGGAAGTCATTGGCCAGACAGTGATGATTTGTCCCGGTACTCATAGTGCAGTCATAGACCCAAGTACATGCTGGGGGAGACCACTCAAAGTCCCAGATCCCCGAACACTGTAGTTTTCCTAGGAAAACAACCCAACTGGAGGGGTTGAGAAGGAGTTGTGCCATACCCTACCCAGATGCCAGTGTACCAGGGCATTCATAGCCTGTGCCATGCATGCTCTTCTATGTGAAATACCCTTTCTCATACCTGGAACTCAAAATTAGAGAAAAAGAAGATGAACTTACTTCTTTTTTTGGTAAGTTGAAGGAGTTAAATGCCCATGCCATCAAAATAAAGAAATAAAGCTGACTTTCAATAGCTGACACGGCAGAATGTTTTGAAGGTTATATATGACTACTTTTGTAGGAGAAAAAAATACAGCAGGGGGTAAACTGTTTCAGGGCATTTGTTACAGAGCAGGAATTCATACCAGTTTCAGCTTTCACATTTCAATTCACTTCTTACTACAAGTAATATAAGTAAGTTGATAGTAGCTGCAGCTTTAGTTTACATAATGTGATTGGGATGATGTTTTCATCAGCTTTTTGCTATTGCAAGATTTGTTTCTGTGTGGTGACCTTATATCTGCTTTGAGGTCAAAGTAATGCATTTATCTTGTGATTCAGGTGGCTAAGAGCAAGCATCTGGTGAGTTAAGACAGCTGGGCTCATATTTAAGCACTTAAAACACCCCACCTCCACTGCATTTGATTATGTGTCTGAGTTTTTCTATTCAAATTCAACTGTTCCAACCAAAAATACTTCACAAACATTATCCCCAGCTTACTGCAGCTAAGCAAGAGATGAATCTGGCCCCAAAATGCTTTAAACAGGATTTTCTACCCATTTCAATATGGTATTCTAGAAATTAGGCTGTATGCTGATGAAAGTGACTCAAATCGTAACTTCCTCAGCTGCTCAGAAGGAATGCTACATCTTCCTTAGAAGACAAACCAGGGAGAGAAGCCAGTGCAAGATGTAGGACTTAACATCAGTGTAAACAGCAATCATGGATTTACAGTGCATTTCACAACACCTGATTTTTTTGTTCCTTTGACCTTCTGAAGTCAGTCAGTTATGGGGACTATTTCATTTAACTTCAACAACAGGAAAGAATAGTGAATTTCTGGTCTTGCAGGCTGTAAGGAAGTGTTTGGCAATCCAGCCTACAACAGGATGAAGTTGTCTGATTTCTGGCAGGATTATAACCCATGTCCCTCTCCTTCCTTGCCACGAGAGCAGCTCCTTCATACCCCTGTAACTCTCCCTTTTCTCAGAAATGCCCTGGTTCCTTTCCATGTCTACTTGGTCCACCCCCAGAACAAGCCCAAATCCCATCCTGCTCCCGATGTTTTCTGGCTTGCTGGCCCAGCAAAGGGTGACACACTGTAGATGGTCCAGAGCTATCAGCATGCTGAGTAATGATGAAGAAGCACAAGCTGATTGGCTAATGAGAGGCTGCCAAAAAGGATGGGTAATGGTTGGGCTCTGTTTGCCTTCTCCTCAGGGAGGGCGTTAGTAATCTCCTTTTCCTCCGCAGTCACTGTTTTTCCATAAAGCTCCCGGTAACACAGTGTCTTTGAAACCTCTCTATTGCTCAGATTTGTTGGGGATGGGTTTGTGGGTTTTCCCCTTCTTTTCTTTTTAGGTTTTCCAATGCCTACAAAAGCTCCTGGTGGAAGGGGGGAAGGAGGGGAGAAGTTGACAGGTAGACGGATATGTGTCTTTTTCCTTTAGAAAGGAACATTCTTACATTGCTTGATTTTGGGGGCCTGAGCCATGCTCTTTGAATAGTTAGGATTGGGAATACTATTCACTATTGGCAGGCACTGCGGGTAGAATGACACAAATCCCAAAGATAATATTAAAATGCCATAAAGTTCAGTAAGATTTGCATTTCATTTTAACTCTTCTTTAGTTTTGCTGGTGGTATGTGATGGGTTTTCATGGGGTTTGGGGTTTTTTAGGGTTTATTTTCACAAATAAATTTTTGGGCCAACTTCCACTTTGTCATTTTATCGCTTTTCCCACCTCTGTCACCTACTTCTGTAGTCATTGCTTCCCAATCCCACCACAATGAAAGTCAGATGGAGAACCAAATTGCATATTGTATTATTATTAACAATGAAATTAGATCCTTCAATAGGCTCCTGATCAAGTGCAACTCTTCAAGCTCCCTTCCAAAATCTTGCAGGTTCATAGAAAAGAAAAAGCTGGCAACAACAGAAGATGAAGAGAAAGGTATTCCACTAACAGCCTAAAGTTATTCAGGGCATGTGGATATGAAGTACTCTTTATGAGGGAAACGGAATAAAATACTGCTCTTTGTTATGCAGCTGCTGGTGAATTCTGGGGCACTTTTGCCATCCTGGTCAATCAGTAGTCCCTATGTCACCACTCCAGCTGCTATTGCTGCCTCCTAACTAGCAAGCAGAGCCATGGTGCTCAGTAGGCTGTTTGCCACCACGTATCACCTTGGTGGCCAAGACCAAGCTCAGCTTGCTCAGAGCTCATGGGGGTTTTTGCCTTACAGAAGATGACTTTGGTCTTGCAGTTGTAAACAACTGGGGGGGGGGGGGGGGGGG
>NDXB01010531.1:39960-76081 GCA_002631895.1 Agapornis roseicollis
GGGGGGGGGGGGGGGTGTGTGTCCTTCTTTGCAGATTAATGGAACGGTTGCAGAAGATAGGAAAACAAACCAAGAAGTTCTGCATGCCCATGGTGAGCCATAGTCAGGGGGTGAAGACCTTGAAGGAGAAGGATCAGGCCAGGTACCAGCATGGCTGCTGAGCACTGGGTAAGCTGCTGCAGAACACATTCAACGAGGAGTCATGGTGCTGGAGGCATTGCTTTGCAGAGAATTTCTCTTGTCCCCTCTCCAACATGAATGGCTTAAAGCCATGGTCTGCCAGAGCATTTAGTTACACTGATATTAATCATCGTTTCCACCTGTTTAAGGATAGATCATTGTTCTCTTTAAAACTTGCTGGTGTGAAACCTGGTACCTGTTTCTACCTGGGGGTAGATTCCCTTTCGTGCCAAACGTGTTAACTCATTCTGCTTTAAAACAAAAAATGATAAAAAATAGGTTTATTATGACATTCATTGTCATAATTGTACATAAACAACAAAAAAACCCACCTGACTTAAAGCCCCCCAAAATCACAAGCAAGATCAGTGCTTTTCAAAAAGATTCATACTGTGAATCATCGTATGCATCTTCCATAAAAATACATTTCCAGCACTTGAAATGTACTAGAAGTCTGTTTAAAATATGTTCTAGGCACGGCACACAGTCTCCTCTGCAACTCAAATCTATCCTGACTTCTAGTTCCAGTGAACCACGAGCCAATTTATGTTGTCACATGTGAAAAGTAGCTGCAGCATACTCTTGTATAAAAAGCAAATACCCAGGAGTATAACTGCTTGCTTTAAACGTATATTTTGGCTGAAATCATTAAACGAGGGTCTGACCCTACAGCCATAGGCCTGGAATATGTGAATGTGATACATCTATCACTTGTATCAACTTTACACCAGGGTAGGACAATCAATTTTAATTGAGCACTCATGATTTACGTCACTGGTCATGAGCTGCATATTGGGCTCAGTTCTGTGCTATGAAATGAATTTGCATGCCCTGGAGAGGTGATACAAAACAATATGAATGACCAGGCAGAAAGAAACTCTTTGAAAGTATTTTTCCATATACCAATGCTTTTCTTACGTGCACATGTGCAGAAAAAAAAGGGTGTTTGTCACATATTTTAGTTGCACTTAGAATGGCAAGAGAAACTCGGTGAGAAACGGACAGTTCAGTCCTGAATTAGATAAGCCAACTTTAGCATATTGTATGAAATGCTAGGATTTCCCTTTGCTGTAACATACAGATCCCAAATATACAAATATATACAATAGACACAAATTCCAGGGTTTCTGTTTGCTGTAATATGCAGCCTGTGCTGACCAGTAACCCCCAGCCTCCCAACTGTGAGTTCCATAATTCTTGCTAACAGCACATCAAATATGAACTGCATCACTGTAAGATTTTAGAAGCCATAACCTGTAAGTATAAAATCACATCTGGATGAATTTCTAATGCAGAAAATGTCAAAACTGTGATTTAAAAAATATAAGCAGAATACAGAGAACTTACAAGTGTTTAAGTAGAAAGCAAAAGAACACAGAAAGTTGTCACTTAAGTTGGCATAATAGAGAGTCATTTTAAACAAAAATAGAAGATTACATGGAAAAAAAAATATAGCAGAGATTTAAATGTAGATATATTTATGAATGTATTTTAGTTGTTGAACAGCATAAATCAGGACTGTTTGCAGTGCATTTCTAAAGTATTTTTTCCCTGCTTGCTAACAGCAATCCCTCAGGGTTTTTCATTTAAATAGCACAAACTTTCAAGTCAAAAAGACTGGTAGAAGCCTGAAGCAAGTTTAGAGAGAGGTCTGTCTTGATTCACAGTACAAGTACACGGTTGGTATATATTTAAGAATGACAGTGCTGTCTTTCAGTACTGCTGCCTACAATACTTGGAAATATATCCTTTCAGTATGCAAAGACATATCCTCTATGAAGCACCCAGATAAATCAGTTCACCCTTGGCTGTAACTAAATGCTGTCTAGTGACTTGTGATCGACAGGGCTTTACCCTCTGACAGCCAGATTCATTGTTGGGACAGCAACCAATCGTCGGGTTTGACGACATGAGCCTAATCAAAGTTGGAGTATAAAAAGCCCCCTTGGAATATATAAGGTACACCAGTGTGGCAAGCTGTCTCTCAGATTGCATTTGCTTTCACGGATCTGTTTAGTACTGAAAGGGAAAGGGGGAGGGGAAAGGAAAAAAAAAGGGAAAAGCGCTGCACTGAATGTGAGATCATGCAAAAGCTAGCAATCTATGGTTATATTTACCTGTTCATGCTGATTTCAGTTGATCCGGTGGCTCTTGATGACGGTAGTCAGCCCACAGAGAACACTGAAAAAGACGGACTGTGCAATGCTTGTACGTGGAGACAGAATACAAAATCCTCCAGAATAGAAGCCATAAAAATTCAAATCCTCAGCAAACTGCGCCTGGAACAAGCTCCTAACATTAGCAGGGATGTTATTAAACAACTTTTACCCAAAGCTCCTCCACTCCAGGAACTGATTGATCAGTATGACGTCCAGAGAGATGACAGTAGTGATGGCTCTTTGGAAGACGATGACTATCATGCCACTACCGAAACGATTATCACAATGCCTACAGAGTGTAAGTAACCCTGCTGCTTTCGACTCCCACCACTCCTCCGAGAGAGTTCTCTCTGCTGTAGAGCCACGCAACTCCTCCTCGGGCTCTCCCAACAGGCTGCTGGCTGAAGTCTGCTAGAGGGAGGGAGGAGAGCATTGTTACTAAAGAATTTGAGCCAGGTTCAGATGACCGTGTTGTGATCCTTTGTTTTACTGTTCCGTTTTCAGCTCCTTGTAACGTGTATGCCCTGTAGCACTTAGGATTTGCCCATTGTCTTAGAGAGCAAAGGGAGATCTGCAGTTTAGTTGACTTCGTTATCTGCAGCACTCAGGGCATTTCCTATCACAAATATAAAGAACAAGTGCAGCTAATGAGATAACTATGTATTTCTGAGAGAGGTTTCACTGGCCAGCATTTTTAGAAGCAATAGAAATCAGCAGAAATACAGCTTAGAGCACCAGATCTACCTAACAGCAACATGTTATAGCAAGTGCAAGTATAGAGTTAAATTCTTGCTTCTTTGCTGATACCATAAACTAGCACCACCCACCTCCAAGTTAAAACTATATATTTAAAGCAAATATGTGTGTAACAGATTTAACTGTTAAAATGTCCATGCTATAGCAATCAGCTCCAGTAGTCACGCCAAGGAAGAATGAAGGCATTTACTGAATGAGCAGATTCTGAGTTATCTTCTGAGTGCTAAACATCTGCTATGGCTCCTATCAAGTATCTTTTGCATGGCTAATACTGTAGTATCTTATGTTCTTCATCAGCTAAAGTATTTGGCTATGGCAGCTGGTTTTTTAAATAACACTTACGAATATGATGTTGAAAATTAAAAAGTTGACAGGACATATATGGCATGTTAGCAGTTACAGATATCATTACAATATGCATACTAGAGTAATATCAGCTGCTCTTGCCAGCTGCACTTATTGATGAAGAAGTAACTTTATCTGTAAACTTTTTCAACTCATTAATTAGCATGTACTTAATGGCAGTATGTTACTGCAGCCTAATCACGAAGTTGAGGTCTGCCAGCAGTTTTATTCCAGTCTATGATGTCCTGGGCTTTGTAACAGTTTTTAACTAAATTGTTCCATAATTACAGGGACTGAAGGGAAGTCATTGTGCTTCATTGATCCGAGCTCATTTCCTACTCTTTGTAAAAGGCCCTTGTACTACTTTAAATGCACTAAAGAGACAGGTATCTTAAGTGGTGAGATTTATGAATGTTAAAGCCCTGCACCATTTAAGATTAGTATTACCCATTTTATCCTGGCATGGGAAGACATTGCCATGACTAAGTAGGACAGCTGCTTCATAGGCTACAGGAAGAAGGAACGCAGCACTGCATGTGACTTTCCTATAATATTAATCAAATGAAAACAAAATGATCCTTAGATTAACATTCTTAATTATTTTTTTTCCCCATTCAGAAAAGAAATTAAAGCAATTGTGTAGTTTGCCCATGGCTGCCTCTGATTATATGTGTAGTGCACTAAGGTTATTTGGTGAATTAGGAATAGCTATATGATAGCTATTAACACATGTTGAATCAGCTTATGCAAAGTTGCTATTCTGCATGCTTTATGAAGTTCCTCAGATGCTGACTAGCAGAAGCAAGCTGGTAGTAGTCGCTGTGAAGTCAAACAGGCTGTGTACTTTCCCCAGGTAGTTTTTGTTTGGTAAAGAGGCTTTTTTTGTAGTTGTGCAGGTCAGCTCACAGCACTGATACCACTGCTCAGAGCCCTGACCATGCAGAGGACCACAGAAGTCCTGTACAGTGTTTACCTTCTTGTGATTGCCTATCATTTCCAAGTTTCAGCCTGAGCACACCTCCACTCTGCTTAGCCTGTGGAGCACAAGGCACCAACTAGAGTTAGGAAATGTTAGCCAAACCTCAATTTAGGCTGTTTGCAAAACAATCATAGGTTCCTCATCACATAGTATTACTTTCAGGTGATAGCATAATGATTTCATTGACATCCATCAACTTTGCTGCAAAGCATAAACCAGAGAAAATGAATTAAGTTAAATCCCCTTTGTCACTGGTGCTGTTTATAACATACTGTGAGTTTTCCTACCTGGAAGAAAAAAATAAAAATGGGGTTTATGTATGAATATATCCTTTTGTTCCCTGTTCAGTAACCTGTTCTTTCCATTCATTTATAGCTGATTTTCTCGTCCAAATGGAGGGAAAACCAAAATGTTGCTTCTTTAAGTTTAGTTCTAAAATACAATATAACAAGGTAGTAAAGGCACAATTGTGGATATACTTGAGGCAAGTCCAAAAACCTACAACAGTGTTTGTGCAGATCCTGAGACTTATTAAACCCATGAAAGACGGTACAAGATATACTGGAATTCGATCTTTGAAACTTGACATGAACCCCGGCACTGGTATTTGGCAGAGTATTGATGTGAAGACAGTGTTGCAAAACTGGCTCAAACAGCCGGAATCCAATTTAGGCATCGAAATAAAAGCTTTTGATGAGAATGGACAAGACCTTGCTGTGACTTTCCCAAGACCAGGTGAAGATGGATTGGTAAGTTTCTTGAGAAAAATCCAATTTAAACATCTTGCATTTTATTGAAAAGCATTTAAATTGTGTTGGAAGTATCAAATGGAAGCATTGTTCAGGGAATAGAAGTTCTGCATATCCAAATCTCCTGTTCTTTGCTCTCTGATTATGTCAAAATCAATAGCATTCCTGTGCCTCTGTTTCCCTATTTGAAACTTTGAGTCAAACTGCAGTAGTTCAGAGCAATGTTGAGAGGCATTAACTAGAAAGTGTTTTGGTACTGATGGATGGTATGATCAAAGCAACATTATTTTCAAATTTGAGAGCAAAACCTGCTTAATAAGCAGTTATTTTACATAAAGCTAAAAGATTAGCGGTTAGATTCTTTCATTGATAGGAAAGATTCCTCTGATATGGCTGAGAAAGTGAAGGGGTTTCTCCCTACTCTGCGTGCATATATTTTCTATTAACAATAGTGATAATTATCTACGTTTGTGAAGGTGAGAACAGATCTTCATACTGTTAAATTCTGTACTTTCAGTATGTGATAAAGTGCATCGTTCCACCTACTAGAAATGATTGAATAGAGGAATTCTGCTTGATACAATAAATGAGTTGTTATTATAAGAAAGAGCATAAAGTAACTACCTGGTTTCTTTTTGTAAGTACAAATTAACAAATTAAACCTGAAACATACCAGTTAAAATAGAGCATTTTCCTTGTTATCTATTTCTGCAAATAACAACCTGTAAAAATTCCTGAGCTTATCACAACCAAGAAAGCCCTCCTTTTGAATTAAAAAGGATATTTTACTTTCACTTCTATGCAGTAGGTCAATCACTTTATCATAGAATCATTTTAGTTGGAAAAGACCTTTAGGATCATTGAGTGCAACCGTATTTATGTAACTGTGTAACGTTTAACTTCGTAACACTATAAAAAAGAACTTGAAGGAAAAACACTCTGATATCTTAATTGTAGATCCAGTATAGGTGTGGATCTCCCATACTTGAAATAGGCAAGCTGGATATCATAAGGGACATCCTCGCCACCTACATCCATTCAAATGATGACCCATGTGGGTAACACATGGTTATCATCATCGATAAAACCAAACTGATTCAGCAGCAGGGCAGGGTTAGATGCATGGCTGATAATGGGAGAGGAAGTCTCCTCTCTTCTCTCTGGCTCCTCTCCAGCACCTCCCAGTACAGGGACACTCCTCTCACCAAGCTCCTCCCCATACCGTTTACCTTTGGGAAGAGCGTATCCAGCAGCTCAACACCCTGTAGCTATAGAGGTGGGTATCTCGGAAGGGACAAACCCACGTAGCAAAGTTAGCTGGGCTGCTATTTACTCATAAGGAATGGTCTTCCTTCGTGGGGCAGCTTAGTCAGTGCCAAAGTGATGCACAGGACTGAAATCAGTGTGTGGAAGGGAGGAAACTTCGGGAGCTTTTTCAGACTCGTGATTGTGAAGGTTGTGATTTCTTTCTATTCTCAGTTGGTGACTGTAGAAACACACCTTCAGCAGGAGACACATGGCTCGGAGATCTGCCAAAAGTACATTCCTGGACACGGGGCTCTTTCAGGAGTCAAAATATTAGCTGCCCCTCCAAATTCAGGACAGCAAATCCAGCCCTTTGGCAGAGGGGAAAGCTGTGAAGTACAAGTAACCTGAACTAGCAGGAGAAACACTTATTTCTACTGCCAATGCAGTAATTCAAACACAACAGCAACTTCTTCCTTTTTTGGTCTGGACAAGAAGCCTTCCTCATATCCAGAAAGCCTGAACTCAGTATTATTTTAAATGGAGGGAATTTCAGAGGGATTCAGAAAAGGGGGACCAGCAGCAGTTAGTTCTGCCCTTTACAAGCTTTGGGAGTTCTGCCCTTATTTTGGAGTTTAAAATGAACCCCACATCAAAATAAAAATCCAGCATTCTCCATAATTTCTGAGACGTTCCTGTAGCAGTTAACAAAAGCGGTGCTGGCACTGAGGTAAAGGTGATACCCAGGAATTAAAGATCTTTATGGGGGAACAGAAGGGAAATGCTGGTCCTCAGCATGAAAAATAGGAGTAATCCTTGAGCAGAGATCAGCCATACGAGAGATTTGCAGGAGGACTCAGTTTTGTTGAGAAAATGTGATTTGAAAGTGTTGATTTGACACACCTATGTCTGAAATACTCACTTGCATGCTTGTAGTGAGCTTAGGCGTACCTGCTTAGTGCTTCTGGTTCGTTCTCCTCTCCTCACAGAACCCGTTCCTAGAGGTCAGAGTTACGGACACACCGAAGCGGTCCCGCAGAGATTTTGGCCTTGACTGCGACGAGCACTCGACCGAATCCCGATGTTGTCGCTACCCGCTGACAGTGGATTTTGAAGCTTTCGGCTGGGACTGGATTATTGCCCCCAAAAGATACAAAGCAAATTACTGCTCCGGAGAATGCGAGTTTGTGTTCTTACAGAAGTACCCGCACACTCACCTCGTGCACCAAGCCAACCCCAGGGGCTCGGCAGGCCCTTGCTGCACACCCACCAAGATGTCCCCCATCAACATGCTGTACTTCAACGGGAAGGAACAAATAATATACGGCAAGATCCCGGCCATGGTTGTAGATCGCTGTGGGTGCTCATGAGGTCGTCATTAGATCTACCACTTCGTATATTGTGGAAGCTGCCAAAAGAAAAAGTCATACCCCTTCACCAACCAGTCTTTGAAACTGTGAAGTTACGTACGCAAGGCATTGCCGACATCCTACACACTGTATGATAGGCTATCGTACAGATTTAGTGCAGCACCAGCTACAGAATGTGAACTAAAGGACAATACAGTTACCTGACCTGGCTGGCTTTGAACCAGTGAAACAGAAAAACTACAATCAAAATCACCGGATTTAACACACAAAGTTCTTACATTGTGAGGGAATCAAGATTCAGTCATTCAGACGCAAATTTATATGCAGGTTTCAGTACATTTTGGTAACCAAAAGCAAGCTCCTTCTCACCTGAGGATAGAAGGAGAGGGCTTTTAAGTCCATTTCTTCACAGCTTCACTTAATATTGTATTTGCAGGAAAATATATACTGGTTACATATACACCACTACACAATACCACCAGAATCATCCTTAAACACTTGAATATGTAGTGCAGAATTGTGAAATGTATCAAATGAAATTCCACATACATGGACAAATCCTGAAATTAGGGATGGCATAGTGTATTTAGCGTGTTTCCATTCCTTCTTCTCACTAGTATGTTAGTAATCAATGGCAATGGTGCTACGTAAGCAGGTTGAGTAAATAGATAGTTATCTAAGTGAAAGAATTTAGATTAATAATGAATTTGCCCTATCCTCAGGTACACTATTCAACATTCGCAAGAAATAGATATTTTTTAAATGAAAAGGAATAGTTTTCTAGGAGTAGTAAAACAAAAGGCAGCAGAGAAGTCTAACATTCAAATCGCAATCCCACATTATAACCTGCCTTTGCAACATTACCATTTGCACTATGATAAACCAATGCAAATAGTTGGTTGCTACAGATATTGTTTAAAAAAACCACTTTGATATAACTGACTTATGTAATATGTATGCATCAATATTTTGTAAATAAATGTTTATTTTTTAATCACTGTTGGTATATGTTCATTGCAGGTAAAGAATAACTTTAATCTGTACTTCAGTTTAATAAACAAAAGCCAATATTCTCTTCATAATATAATTTCCTGGCTTTTAGCACAAATAATATGTAGGAACAATGCAACAAAGTAAACCATATGTTGAGAATTATACTACATTTTATATGTTTTTTACATTGGTATGAGCCATCTGTGATAAATGATGGGTGTTGACAAGTTTATAAGGTTCTTTGGGTTACTGTTTTTATGGTCATTTTGATCCACAACTGGATTTCCATACTTTGAATGTTATGTCCATAAATAATGATGATACCACAAAAGATTGCTATTAAATACATTTTATTATATTTAAAAGTTTGCAGCAAAGCATTATCTTTATTTGAGCAAACATACTACACAGATTTCCACACTGATTCTGTATGCTTTCCTATGGTAAAAAAATTATTACTTGAATTTAAACCCAAAATCTATTTAGTATAAAGTCCAGTTTATTTTACATGTGAAATATAACTGATAAAACAGGTGTTTGTTAAGACAACACAATCACTGTTAAAATAACTTCATTTCTGTTATATTCTAGAATTCAGTTTTGAATTCTCCTTTGTGTAAAATCACCCTAAAACTGCAAAAATGCGCTATTTCCTTTCCTTTCCTTTCTTTTCTATATTTTGCACTGAGTTTTCTACTTTTTTATTTTATCTGTATGTAAGGACATTAAAATTGAAAATTTAAGCGATGAGGTTTGAAACTTAAAAGCTAACAGATTTTCTACAGTTTCTTTTGAACAATAAGGAGTTCTGCTAAGGCTGTGTTCGAGCAGATGTTCAGCTTCTCCTGATGCAGTTCATCAAAGCAGGTCTCTGGGGCCCTTAAATACATCTTCAATTCAGTTTCCCACAAAACGCAATCAGAGTAAATAAAAGATAGTTTCAAAGCTTTTAGAATACAGAGCGTTGGTGAAGACACAGGAGGTAAAAGAGCACCACAATTCCTGCCTGTCAAAAAAAATGTTACAAAATCAAGGGAGAAATCCTGGCTTTGTTGAAGTAAATGACAAAACTTCCACTGGCTTTAAGGAAGAACAACATTTTGACCTTTGACTTTTAACTCGTGACATTCAGGCACCAAATAATCCCATCCTGCTCATATAAGCTATGAATAGTATCTCTCTGCACGGGCATACCAAAAGCCTCTTTTACTGTTCAGAGATTTAAAATTAACTTCCATTGTATACCTTCACCAGCTTGAATAGGGTCAGTTTGTAAAGCAAGAGCTACAGAGGTGCGGCAGTGTGGATTTTGGAGATGATCACAAAATACATCCCCAGCCAGCACCAAACTCCTGTTACAACACCTGCATGAGAGGTTTAGATTGGATATAAGGAAGAAATTCTTTCCTGTTAGGGTGGTGAGGCACTGGAATGGGTTTCCCAGGCAGGTTGTGAGTGCTCCATCCCTGGCAGTGTTGAAGGCCAGGTTGGTTGAAGCCTTGGGTGGCATGGTTTAGTGTAAGGTGTCCCTGCTTATGGCAGGAGCGTTGTAACTGGATGATCTGAAGGTCCTTTCCAACCCTAACTATTCTATGATTCTGTGATCATTTTTCCCCAGGACAGCTAGAATAAAGCTAACACAAATTCAGTTATCCCCCCATTTAAGTGGCAACATTGGCTGCCCTGTAATAACTGTGATAACCCGCACAAATGTGGCGCACAAGTGATGAATTTTTTTTGCTTGGATTATTGAAAACAAAAGTAAACAAAATGAGAAAAGAAATAACATGAATTTCCCAAATCATGTCCTCCAAGCAGCATTCCATCTTGACATTCAGGTACATTTCATCCCATGGAAGTTTTACACTGTATGGACCTTTCATATTTTCCAAACATGAAATTATCACAGAGGACAGCTGGCTCCCATGTTTTCAATATTGATCTCACATACAAGTGGCTACCCAAGGAACATGCACAGGTCTTTGACTCTATTGGTTTTAGCTGCTGAATTATTTACAATTAATATGTTTATTAGCAATGAATTTGAGATGTCAGTGATTCATTCAGCTCTTATTGTTACATCCTTGTATTTCCAAGGCTCAGGTCCTAAAGGCTTCAGCAGCATCTCTGAGTGTTTTGTGTGTCGCTCAAACTTCACTGTTAAGCTGTGTACCCAGAAAGACCAAAATAGGGAATGAGGGTTAATTTCTGAGAAATAAATAGCCTAATTTCTTTGCCTGGCCTTTTAAGAACCCATAGGAACAACACAGGTAGAATCCAGCCTTCCAAGGCAACGTTCAGGTGACCCAAGACATGTGTGCACACCTGCATTGGGCCAGTCCCTCATGTCATCAGGATTCTGTTCCAGGTCTTCCTGTAGACTCTACTATCCAGCTTCCCCCCTTTGAGCATGAACCAGTCCTTTGCCAGTGCTACTTCACCCCTAGCTCTTACCCACTTACAGTTACACTGTGGTTCAAGTAATGCTTCTCCACCCTTTACACAGCATCTCCCATTGCACCCCAGCCCATGTCCATCCCCAGCTCAAGGCACGTCCCATGCTTTGCCCCACAGCCCCTTTTGGCAATGGGAACTCTTCAGTTTTGCCCTCCTGCCTATTATCAAGCTCAAGTGCAGCCTGCTTCTTCTGTGGTTTTGGGAGGAAACCTCCCAGTATGCTCAAAAGGAGCCTTGGGGGAATTCACCGGCTGACACAAGTTATCACTACTGAGCATATGTGAACTGCAGCTTTTCACAGATGTACTGCTGCGCTAAATATGAGCAGATTTCAAAAGAACAACTAAAGGCCAAATCCATTCACAGCTTTAGGTAGCTTTTCCTGAATTCTGTGCCACCTAGGTTTGTTTTCTGTGGTTGTTCATTGGTGCTTTGGGATTTGGGGTTTTTTGTAGGTTTTTTTGGGTGGTTTCTTTATTAATCAGGGACATTATTGAATTGGCTCATTCTTGGATGCGAATGAGCTCTTTTGGCTAAGAGTCTTTAAAAGAAATCAGCCTGAGACTAGGCTTGGAGAGTTCAGTCCAGGCAGTTACACTTTGTTAAAGTTACAGCAAGATAAAGCAGGGTATTATAAGTATTGGATGGACAAATGTGATAACTAAATGAGCCCACCTCCACTTATAAATATAGTGACTAATAGCTTAGAGAAATAATGAAATGAGTTCCAGAAGGCACTAACCAGAAGCTTTGCTTGACAACTTTATCTCAAAACAGTACTGTACCTATGAAATTCAGAAAAGAAATCATTAAGAACCCTAGTTATCTTTTTAACTCACCTAAGTTAGCTGTGAGCTTGCACGTTAGCTTCACCCCTACAACGTTATCAACAGAAAGTAGATATCTGTACAATGATTTAACACCAAAAGACACAGCAAAGAACTACTCAGTAAATTACTAATACAAACTCATCTGCTTCTCTATGCAGTCTCCCCTGGCAAGCAGTAAGACTGCTACCTTCAAAGCAGTCTGCCTTCAAATGCATGTGCAACATATTTGCATCCATAAAAATAAGATATTAACAAGCTCTGAAAACACTAAAGGGCCAATTCTCAAATTAACAAGTGTTACTGTTCACAAGACAACCTGAGATGTATCTGTTTTTAATCAAGAGGCTATTTGCATTTAAATCTAACTATGCATCCAAAAAAGGACGCATGGGCCCTAAAAGCTATTACCTTTTCTCACCTTTCACACATTTCTTAACAATAAAATGTCTTTTACTTATAACCAAGTTTAATTCCAAAACCTTCGCTTTACCATTATGTTTCTTCATTTTAACTTGAGTCCATAAAAGTAAAGCCAATCCCTCTTCAATGCATCTTATGTTCCATATTTCACCAGTAAGTTTAACAAGAGCCCTTAAAGTTTATGATTGTATGGGAGGAGTATCTGGGAAAGCATTATGAAGGCAATACTTGGTAGGCAGCTTCCACCAAAATTAAGAAAGGACATTTGGGAAACAAGTGTAACAAAACTAGAACAATATACTGATATCATATAAGGTGTAACATTCATTGTAAAGGAGTTTTGTGCAAAGGATGGTCTGCTGATAGGTACTTCAAGGAACTGAGCATAACATAGAAGGTGAAATTTAAAGGAGTTAAATAATTTGATGGGGTGTAAACCAAATCAGCAAGAAAGATTTTTATCTTCCCAAATCCAGGATGATACTGGAGGCATTTGCTAAACTCTGACTTCCTCAGCTTTAAGAATGCTTAAACAGAAAAGGTCTCTTCTTTGCAAGATTAAAGACATTTTAAAGCAAATCTATCTTAAAATCTGTTGCATCATAATCTGAATCAATATCAATCCAAAATACAGTTACTCATTGCATGGCTAACAGCTTGCAGTTCAGATGATTTGATTCATGAACTCTTTCTACAGAAATGCAGTCAAAACTTTTTTTCCCCCTTTATTATTTTTTTCACTTGGGAGAGGAGCAAATACCTTCCCAAACTAGCAACAGTATAGGGAGCTAGCACTGCAAATTCAAGGCCATAAAGCACTTTGAAATCATGCTTTTTCTTGAGCATCATACAAACATGCAGAGCAAAGACTTCATGCTTTAGCATCTGCACCTTTGAATTAGAGGTTTATTGTGATTTTAGTCAAACAGCAATCACAGCAACCTGCTCTCCTACTTTTCCATCATCCTTGTTCATGCTATCCATCAGGATTGGTAAGGCTGGCATATGAAACAGCAAAACTGAACACCTGGCTGTCATGCATTATAGCATCAGGTTGCAGCTTCTCCTCGTGTGCAGTGCCAGGTGGTCAGAGCTGGAGGCATGTCAAACACATGCCTTCAGGCTGAGCTCAGCTGCCTACTGTATGCTGCTGTTGTGTGCGATAGGGCCTAGGTGCTCGCCCATGGGAAAAGCAGCCTATTGCTTCGCTGCTATAGGTGACACTGCAATACACTGAAGCTTCACCTGACTAGTGGCCAGAGGTTTCTGTTCAGCTGCATTCAGTGAGGAATGACAAATCCCATAGGCTTCCAGTAATGATTATTGCATGCTCAGAGGTACCAGAGGTTGCTCCAACTGACAGAGGCATAACCTTATCATCATCCAGTATTGTCCTTCTAGACAGAAACTACTCTTGAAAGGGCATTGAAATAGGGCTAATCTCCAATGCAGAATCATTCTTCTGAAGTCACATCACAACATACAGCCACAGCATCAGATCTCCTCTGACTAGAGCTCCATTGATCATTACTATCATATAATCATGACAATTTTCTTTCTTTGTTTCTGGTTTTGAGTGTATCTCAGATCATGCCCCCAGAAGGTACACCATAATCCTCAGTATCTGTTGTTTGGATTAGATACAGCTGAACTTCAGATCTTTAGTTGAAAAACAACCAAAAATTGGTTCCACAAGTCTCGCTGTGATTCAGAAGGAGCTTAGTTAGAACAAAATGCAATTACTCAGTTTTGGCCATGCAGCCTTGACAAGGCTTTTCCAGATCCGCTCCCACGGACCGTAATTCTGGTTTGGAAGCCAATTGTTCCTTGGCAGCGTTGCCATGGATCTCACTCAGAGATTTAGCAATACATTCTCCACCAGCTAACAGCAAACACCAGCATCTCCAGTACACCCACAGCTTACTTACACCACAGTTATCCATATTGGAACCTGCCCATTACAATGACAGGAAGGGTGGAATGCTTTGTCTGTTGAGATTGAGCTCTTCTAACTGTACCTGAGACTGTATTTTCACAGTAAGAAGTTAAAGCTTCCGGTAAGTAGAATATGCAGTTACAGACTAGACAGATATATCTGAGCTAAGCAAAATCTACTTGGTGCAAGAGCAATAGCTAAGATGCACCAGCAAAGAGTTGGATGTATGCTTGTGAGTCACCTGGACCGAGCAGCTGAGCTCTTCTCACTAGAGCACTGAATCAGCTGAGGCTGGTCTAACACCTCCCCACAAACCTCACAGTTTGTTCTTTCTAGTCATTGAGAGAGAGACAAAACTACCCTGCTGTGTCAGGCGCACATCAAAGACAAGACAATGTGGTTAGTACTATAGCAGCAAGGAAGACAGGTCTCATTCATGCCCAAATGTGCCACCATGTGCACACAAGGACCTGAGTTCCCCATAGATATGTGACCTACCTAATTTCTGCGTAGTTCTTGAAGCAACACTGACTCATACATAGTTTATTAAAAAAAAGGTATTAAAGTCTCATTTAAACTGAGTAGCCAAAAGCATCTTTGCCAGCAGGCTTGCAAACCAGTGAGCAGAGTTCTAACTAGGTTATTTGAGGCGTGGGTTAAATGTCATAGTCCCATGTTAACAAGGGGATCTCAAATGCCCCATCACTGGCTAGAAGGGCAACACAGTAGGGCACCAGGATTTCCAGAGGTTTCCAGAGGATGGTGGAGATGTGTGTGGGATGTGCTGCAAGAGAAAGACCTTCCAATGGCTCTGCTACTCCCACCTGGAAAGGAATGTGATGACTGAAGGTAACTTGTAGGAACTATGAAGCAGTGGGGCAAGGGAAATGAGAGAGGCAAAATAACAGAACAGTGGCCCTGGGCTTCTGGCTTGTTTCAGCAGCTGGCTGGTAGGATCACAGGAGAAAGCTGCCCTGAAAGGTGAAGGGGCCCAGAAGAACCTCCTGACCCCTGAGGACAACCTCCAAAGAACCTGGGAATAGTCTTGCCTGGTGTGTGGAAAGAGAAGTTTCTATTAGGTAGAAGTTACTACTATCATTATGGATAGCAACACCCACCTCCCCACCCCCATATAATAATAATAAACACTCAATATTTGGACAGCTGTTTCTTTAGCTGCAAAAGTTCTGGTCTCTTTCTTGCAAACTCAAGGAGGCAGAACTAATGGAGTCAGTGAAATGATTTAAAGTCTCTTTTAGAATACTTTTTCTATGTGCTTCACCCATGCAAGAGTGCTAAACAAATTGAAACAAGCATGGAACTGGAAAACTGAAATAGAAACAGAAAGCTCAAGGAGAACCATTTCAGGAATTACCTTCTGTCACTTTCTTGAGCCAAAGCATAAAGTTTTCATATCCAGAGCAGCTCCCATACATCCATAGAAGTATGACATGACAGTAATAGAAAGCCAAATCAAATAGTTGTCATTCTGTAAAAGCATCTCTTGCACTTCACTGTGTCGCCTTTATAACCTTTAGCATGATCAGGCTTTTTATTTCACCAATCACAAGATAGGCAGGCACATACAGCTAGCTTTATGGAAAAATAAAGGCCAGATTTTCTTCTGTAATAGCTTAATGTTTATCATAACAAGAGAAAAAAATCCAAACAAACCCACAGGAAAACCTAACACAAAGCATAACTTCAACTACGTTTGCTTTCCTAAAAGCTTGTGAAACTTTAGCAAAGTCAAAGTGCATGGCATTAACATGGAAATCAGAACCAGGCACCTTGAATTGCCAATGGTTTTGATTATCACTGAAATGATGACAGAAAAATAAGTGTTTACTGTGTCTGAAAAGCCCCTGTTCTGCTGGTCCTCCTACTGCACTGGGGTGTCTGGCTTGAAGCTTGTGTTTAATAGAGTAATGCATTTTACACTCTACAAAAAAATACAAGTTTGCAATTGTCCCACAGGTAACATCCAGAAGATGGTGTGAAAAAAAGTGCAGTAAACTACTGAGATAACCTATCTGCACCTTGCACCTGGAACTGTATGTTCTCTAAAATCAGGCAAACGCTATCTCAAACATGATGAACTTTTAGAGAGTAAGTAACATGGTAACTTCGCCTCTGGGACTTGAGTAGGTGACATATTCATGGGTCGGCACCTATGAAATTCTCCTGGCATTAATATTCTCTCTTTACTATAAATTACAGGAGAAGGATACAATGGAATAATATTTAGACTCATAGAAGCATTTTCCGAAAGACATTACTGAAAACACCTTATTTCAACCCAAACCTTGACAACCTGACAAAATTTGAAGAGTAAACTCGAAACAGACACTTTTAGATAGTTAAGTCTAACACATAGGTGCCTCTCACGAGCACCTGCATCACTTTGTCAGGATCCCCAAATGCCTAATTCTTGTTATCCTGATCACCATATCTGCCCAGCAAAGGTACAACTATACAGCACGAAATTCTTCTGCTCCTTTTTCTCTTTTACCCAACTGTGTTGTGCTCCTGGCTTTTTATTTTTCTTATTTGGTTGGTTTTTTTCTTTTTTGACTATGTTTCCATTTTCTTTGAACAGATGGGGAAGCCTTCTAGATTGTGTGTTACTTTTCTCCTGAATAAATGCACTCTCAAGCTACGGGATAGCTCTCCTGCTACTTAATGTGGAACAAGTAATCACATATAACTTGTGGTAATGACAGGCTGGTATAGCCTCATGGCATAGACAGGTCAGAGGAGGGATATTATTTGCATGAGACTTCCAACAAGCCCTGCATTCTGTGAGCTGTGTGGGCTTCAAACAATAAAGAATGGTTTGCAATTAAAATAATTTGAAACCTTTGTGTTAGATTTTTGAAGTCTAATCATGCTTCTTAGCAATTATTATATAGATGTATACATATTTTCCAAAAGTGCTTGGCCAGTATGAATAACTGGAAGAGTTATTGGCATTATTATTTAAAGAGTCACAGAAAGGCTTTCTTTTCTTTGTCCAGATGGTCGTATTTAAGCAAAAACCAGTAACACAATGAATAAAATCCCCTTGGACTCAATAACAAAATCCTGGGCTGGAATCCGAATTTCATGACCATTATTTCATAAGTGAGACAAAAGTCTTCAATTCCAGATTTCAGTTGTGCTAAAATACTCAAGTAACCTTTATCCTATACATGTGGAAAGAATGTAAGAGAATATTGGCATTATGGTGACTTGCTTTAGCGCACTACAGAGATCACTACGAATAGATGTATTTTATCCGAAGACTTTAGTTGGGAATACCAGGAAAGCCACATAAGCAAATGGATGGAAACACACAAACATCTTTTTGACCTGCTATTTAGAAACCAGGAGGTTTCTGGTTTGGATCCTTTGTATATCTCTTCTTACCCATCTTTTCTTTATCTGTTAACAAAAATGAAGTTGCACTCACTCTCACTGTGAGAAGAATAACAGAATTCAGCTGCTGAAAGTTAAACTTTTAGTTGGATATTTTAAAGGCTTATTGTCATTACAAGATGGCATTAATAAAAATAACCTTAATGAGAAACTGCAGTGTAAAAGATCTTCTGTTTCCAGCTTGAGGTTTCACAATTAAATTATGACAATCCAATACCAATGGCACAGTCACTGAAATAACCTTATTGATTTTCCATTCCTATTTTCAGGACACCCTGCATGAAATCAGGACATCAGGAAATGTACCTATGGCTGCAGTACCTGTTCATAACCCCACCAGTAGCATTAAGAAATTAGAAGCAGCATCTTTTGCATTACTCTAATTCACACACTGATTCACAGCTAACTTTGAAAACAAACCTATGCAAAAGTCTACCTTCAAGTTTAAGTCCTGCAAACATTTGAAACTATGACCATAGAATGGTGAAAGGTGGGTTAGAAGCTAACGTTTGATCCAGGCTTGATCTTTCTGGGTGACTGTGATACTGCAGGGACACAAGCAGCCTCTCATCTTCCTGCAGTTTCTGGTAGAGCACTGAGTATGTTTCCTAGGATAACTGTATTTCCTCTTGCCTTGCAACAAGCAAGTCAGGATTCACTTCTAAAACTAAAGGAAGTATGTCAGAATAATAGAGTGGTTTGAGCCGCAAAGAACCTCAAGGATCACCTGGTTCCAACCCTTCCTGCCACAAGCAGGGACACCTTCTGCTGGACCAGGTTGATGAAAACTCCATCAGCCCAGCCTTGAACACTCCCTTGTCCTAATCTTGACCCATGAGCTTTTTGTTATATCTTCTCTTCCCTGTCCAGCTGAAGAAGGGAACGACAACAGTTTTGGTGAATTTTGGTCCAACCAGGATCAACCCACCACACGTACACAATAAAACTTAATACACGTTGACAAGCTCTATACTCCTAGGCTAAAGAAGTTTCCCTACTGAATGTACACACTGCTATAGAAGAAGGATCCTAAACCAATGGTTGCTTTTGAGAAAAACTAAATTCCATACTGTAGAACTGAATGAGAAACTTGGAATATATTAGGTATTTCAGTGAGGATACACCAAAACCAAAAATACAACGTTTGCTCTATTCCAGAAGATGAACTGGCTCCAAGAGCAGTAGGAAACTGCAACACCCTAAACCATTTTTTTCCTTCTCCTCTTCCTCCACCATCAATATTGTTTACAAGAGCATAATCTGTTCTGCAGGGGCAATGTATCAGTGGGCAATAGGGACCCCCTCTGTGGGAGTTCAATTTCAAATCAAGTAACCTGAACTAAATCACAACAGGGGCAAGCCCAATACTTTATATAGAAGTGGAACATCTAGTCTGAGCACACCAGGGGAAAGATTCCCCTGGGATTTTCATTGTCCCTAAACCCTCCTTTGCAATTTAGATAGAAACCTGCCAGGATGTTTTCTCCAACAATTCACATCACCTCAAAGAAATGCTAAATCTAGAGTTAAAATACTATCAGGTGATTAAAAATCCCTCCACTGCTTTAATAACACTGTCAACAAGTGGCCTACTAATAGCAGAGACTCAATGCTATTAAGACATCAAGACAACAAACTGCAAACACCCCTTCAGAATATAACATTACCAAGGAGCTGATGGTGGACACCTAATTCTGGGACAAAATGCACTTTAATTCTGAAAGAACTACTGCTCTCAAATGTAACATACAGAAGGAGAAAATACCTAGAAATTAGGAATCATTCCTTGAGAGGACAAGACTGGATCAACCCTATGACCTCCACAAAGAGCAGCCACACAACGCAGGGTATTTTTTGTATGGCTGCCAGCTGCCTAGCCGTCCTTGGTGCAGACTTTGGCAATCCTTGCCTTTCCAATGGACTTGTGAATTTTTACATTATCACCAAAAAGTTGCAGCTTCCCAAAACAAAATCATTTGGAAGAGATGGCAATTTCGCTTGTTGTCAGTTGAATACTCAAGTAAACGCGATCTTGCCTTATCTTGCCAAAAGGCTGTTGAAGAAGGATACAGAGCAGCAGGAAGCAGAGATTTTTCGGATTCTGCAGGCATCCATGTGTCCTTTCGAATCCTACTCCTGTAATGGAAATCCTTCCTAGTGAAAGGAGACACCCGCTTTTCTGTAGCACACAGTTCCTTTATGGGCCATGAATAATCTGATACACTTCAGCAGTGCTTTTCATCCTTCTGAATCCAGCAGTAATCCAATTTAAGATTCAGAATGGATTTTCCAAGGTAATAAATTATATCTATTATTAACATAAGGTTTTTGGACATATTTGTCTTTGCAAAATTAACTAGAGCTTTCTAAGTAGCTGGATAACTGGTCAATACCATCAACTTTAGTATAACACTTTCTCAGTATTGACATTGTACTGTTGAAGCTGAAATACAATTCAAACAAGGCAACATAATATACTGTGTGAAAAAGATGATGGTTACACTTGATATGTTCACATTACTCTATGTTGTGAAACAGCTGGGGAACTGAAACATCAGTGGAAAGCTGGACTACATTAAACATTAGTACTTGCACATTCATCTATTTCCCAGGTCCAAAAAAGTCCAAGGCTAGAAGAAATATGATTGAGAACTTCTCCCTGCTTAGAATTTTAAATTAGATGGTCCTATTTGTGGCATACTGAATTAAAAACAGCTCGTCAGTGATCCTTTTGCTTTTTGATCTCATTCTAGCCTCAGGAGTATTACAATCATTGCTGTGCAGGTTTTCATGAGACATACAGACATCAGATGCATAAAAATAGATGCTCTGAATATAAGGTAGGACAGCAAGAAGCTAACTGAACATTATGATTGCATCAATATTGAACATGCTTCCAGGCACCTGTAGCACGAACCTAGTGAAGCCAAGAAATGAAATTTGGAAACAAATTACTGCTAATTTTCTAATTAGCATTAGTCTAGCAACGGTCACTGATAGTCCTGGGTTGGGTACTGCAGTTCTGCTGCGAGTGTATGCAGCATCTGCAAGAGTCCTAGTGCTTTTGCAGTGTTACTGGAAAACAATCGCAGGTTAACACCAGTCTGTCCCAGTAAGTGGTCCATTTTCCAAGGCCACTTGCCACATCAGAGGGCAGCAGTAGTGACAAGTTCAGGGATAAGGCCTTTTGCAACTGTAGCTCATAACTTGAAGTGATATAGATTTAAAGAAATTGCCTGAAAACTCAATCAGCAGCCCATAGCCCTTCTGAAGGGTTTCCAAAATGTACACTCATTTACAAAGAAAAAATAATCCCTTTTTTGTGTACAGCTTTTTGCACAGACTGTTTAGTGAGCTTATCTTAGTATTATTTTACGTGGCTACATGCATTTCGGCAGCACAGAATGGATACTGAAAATCATTCAATATCATTGCCTTTCCAGCTGTAGTTCTAGCTGAAATATTAAGCTATCACATAACAGTGGCAGCTCTCCAGGAAGGAAAAGAAAACATGGTTTGCACCTGTTTACAAATGTATTTAGTCATTAGTCATCATTACCTTGACTGTATATCTGATTAAATACATGCATCCTCCTGATCCTACATGGGCTCCTCCATGAGCTGCAGGTGGGTATCTGCTCTACATGGACCTCCATGGACTGCAGGGCACATCCTGCCTCACCATGGTCTGTTCCATGGTCTGCAGAGGAATCTCTGCTTTGGTGCCTGGAGCACCTCCTCCCTCCTTCACTGATTTTGGTGTCTCTCTCATGTTCTCTCTCCTCTCTCAGTGTGCAAGATGCACTGTTTTTTGCCCCCTTCCTAACCATGTTATCCCACAGGCGTCGCAGAGGGACTCAACCTTGGCCAGTGATGGGTCCATCTTGGAGCCATCTGGCATTGGCTCTGTCAGACACAGGGGAAGCTTTCAGCAGCTTCTCACTGAAGCACTCCTACAGCCCCTCTGCTACCAAAACCCTGCTATGAAAACCCCATCTCCTGTGGTTTAAAGAAATCCTTATATGTGCTCATTCAACACGTCAGTGAAGATCTGTGAAACCACTCATCTGCCAAGCTACGTCAAACATAAACAAACTTCCCATAGATGCACCCTTCCCATTAGAAACTACATCACTCAAGATGATCATTCGCTACTGATCTTACTCATCAGCTTCAGTAGGCTGGACACACATCAGTCCATGTACAGGCACAGAGGCGGATGGCATTTTTATTTACACAAACATTAGCTAGTCCCTTTTCCCATTTTCAGTATTACAGTTGCTCTAAAAGTTCGAATCAGGGTTAAATGGTTTTGAAAGAGTTGCACAACTTGGGAATTGAAATCAAAAGCACGAATCAAACACGATGATGCTATTCAGTTTAAAACTAATGTAGTTCCTTTGCTGAACCTTGTCCAATATACTGACATAACTATTAGAACCAGAATATGTAGGAGGTTATTTGAGGAGCAAATGGGACCATAAGGAAGATACATGAACCTCACCAGACCAAGACTCTGATTAATTCCTCTCACTGCTATTAATTCCAGGCCAGCTATGGCCAATGTGCTTTCCTGTAATTTGTCAAACTGTCTCCTGTTCTTAAGAAATGTGATAAAAAATTAAAGAGGAATAGATCTTGAAGATGTTGTGCCCACAGACATCTTCATAGGCTGCATCTTTGCTCTGCCCCTGCAATCAGATTTTCTCAGAATAGGTGCTCCTTTAGTTGTGACTATACCTTTTTTGCTCCCATTATTGCTTTCAGAGCGTAGCAGAGCCTTAAGTGGACTTCAGCAGGATTGGTTGGTTGGGTTTGATTCTTTCTTTAACCTAGATTTCAGAGCTTTGAATCTGTATTTCTTCAGCTAATTGGGATAGTGACGGGGGCTGAGGGGCACATCAGAATGACCACTGCAGCTACACACAAATTTACTTTGAAGGTACATATGTATTTCAGGATAAACTAAATTTGCTCCCCAAGCAATTTTCCACACAGACTCTCATTTATGTGATTCAAAGATATTTTACATAGAGCTTTAACACAGATAAATGCTATTTGAAGAGTGAGAAGGCTACCAATCGTTTCTATAACCCTGCATCAACAGGTAAAGGAAATGAATGCATGAATGTAACAGAAAAACAATACCTGAAAAACACCCAAGGAACTGCTATAGTTCCTAAGGAAGTAGCAGGGACTGCCTGAGCCTCAGAGGAACATGGCTTTGATAAGTCCCTTGTTACTTGATAGCTAGTCTTAATATAGTTAGGAGAGTCTGAAAGAGATGAAGGCTGGCTTCATCAAGATAGGATTGATAAAAACCTATCACTTTTGCAGAGCAGGCACAAAGACATAAAGGGTTTGAAAAAAGAGGAGGAAGTAACAAAAACAATTCATATTTCTCTAGATCGAGCCACAGACAAAAGGAAGATGAGAAGTTGTTGGAGGGAACATTTCCTTTAGAATCATAGAATAGTTAGGGTTGGAAAGGACCTTCAGATCATCCAGTTACAACGTCCCTGCCATAAGCCCACACTAAACCATGCCATGCAAGGCTTTGTCCAACCTGGCCTTGAACACTGCCAGGGATGGAGCATTCACAACTTCCCTGGGCAACCCATTCCAGTGCCTCACCACCCTAACAGGAAAGAATTTCTTCCTTATCTTCAATCTAAACCTCCCCTGTAGGACAGAGCATCTAAAAAATGGATTTGGTGCCATAACAGCCCATGTAGGCAGGAACAGGACCATTAAGAAGATGAGCAGACCTGCTGTTAAGGCAGCCCATAACATTCTTTCTGGTCCAGAACACGAAACTGCAGAAGTGGGTTGGAGGTTGGTGCTACTAATCTCTAGGTTTTCAGATATAGAGGTTCAAAGGGCACCCACGGGGCAGGGGTGGCAGCTCTGCTTGAAACAATCAAACTGTACATTGGTAGGAGTCACACACAGAGATTTATATCAGCACATTCAGTAACACAAGAAATGTCATGTTTCCAGAATGAAGTGTCCATAACTATATGTTTATACATTGGTTCTCTGCGTATTTAAATTATACCTTCAGTTCTTGGTGTCCAAAAGCATCAGAACATACTCTTCATTAGTCATACATTTTGTCTTGAAGCCACATGTAAGCTGGAAGCCCAAGCAGATGAAAGGAACAGGGTGATGTTACCTTTAGATACATACATCAACAACAAACCACTGCTGTGTTTCAAGAACAAAACACAGAGGCTACAGAGAACACTTCAGTAACCAAGTGATTCACCACACACCTACAACCTAAGTCAAGGCAAAACAAACAATTGAGGCATCTGAGAGAACAAGCAGAGGAGAAATTCCATTTTATTGGTGCTTTAGAAAGAATTCTATTTAGATTATAAAAAATAATAAATTCAGATTATTGGGTCATCAATGAAGGAAAAAAAGACATACTCTACAAGAGATAAAGTGCAAGAATGATGTCTGAGCAAGGTGATGAAACAGTAGGCACACTTGACACCACTAAGTTCATGATAACTTCTGAAAAGCCAGATTCAAGGCAAGGCAAAGGATTGGGTTTCTAACAGAGCCAACAAAAATAATAGGAGAACTTTTTGAGAAGTCACATATACAGCTCGTCATCTTTATAAACAATTGAAGGGAAGAAAAAACCCAAACCCAAACAAACAAAACCAGACCAAACAGATCTGATAGCACTTCATAGTGTGAAGAGTGCATAGGAAAACAGCATGAGATAACCCTGGATGGTAACATCTCCATACTAGCAATCATCTTTTAGGCGATTCTCTCAGTCCAGTAACTCTACCAGGGAAGATTGCACAACGTAAGAATGATGGTGTCTCATTTTGCTCCTGGGCATACACCAGCCACACAGGTGCCCCTGACACCCCTTCACCACCATGTGCTTCGCTTGATGGCACAGATTGACTCCAGGCTGGCCAAGTGGGGGAAGAACGCTCCTGAAGTCATGCTCTGCTGTGCATTGGTCAGCGCTAGGACCACAAGAGCCACAGCAGGGAGAGGGGGAGTGTGGACTTGGCCATATGAGAAGCTGTGGCCAAGCTGCTGCTCCATTGAGGGCTCAGGCCATGGCTGCTGCTTGCCCTGGGTGGAAAGTTAAAATGACAGTGGGAAGAAACAGAAAGGTTGTGTTTTATGCCGTTATTTGCAGTGCCAGCAACAGCCAAAGCAGATTAGTCGGTGTCCAAATTCATGAGCACGTGCTTCAGAGCCAGCTTCCCAGTTGTTCACCATTTATCTACCCCTCATCTCCTCCTAAGAGTGCATTCACTGTTTCAGAACTTACGTAAGTCACCCTCAAATTATTTATCTCGATTTCAGCTAAAGTGAGTATCCCTGGTATGGCTGGTTTCCCCAAGAGCACAAGGAAATTCTTGTGTAAATATCCACCTGTCCCCACAACCACGTTAACAAAATGGTTGTAAAAAAAATAAATGGAATTTAGAGCAGTCATTAAAGACAGCATCCCCTAATGATGATGAATTTTTGGAGTGTGAACAGATACTGCTACAGTTTCACTCCTATGAATGGCAATAATGACCTACTCTTCTGGGTAAACTACACAACCTCCTAAATATGAGGTTGGGGAGTTGCAGGGAAAAAAGCTTTGCTGCTGGTTTTGGAATTTCTGAGGTATGTTTCCCACACTGACTAAGACACTGGCACTGAAAATCATTCCCCCCTCAAAAGTTTAATGCAAATCCACTGAACTATCAGGATAATTCAATTTCAGACTGTGTCCTTAATCACATGCAACCACAGAAGGGAATTTTGGAGTTTGGAATGCTAAAGAGGTGGAGAAAGAATTAAAATGGTATCAATAGAAAAACCAAGAAGAAATAGGTAGAAAAATGCATGGATTTATGTATGAACACTGCTATTGAATTCTATGCAATTGAATTTATAGGTCAACTAAAAGGCATTTCTGTTCATGAGAGTGGTGAGTGCTGGGGGGGAAAGAAGATGTAGATGGAGAGTTTAAGAGAAAGCAAACAAAGAAGACAGCTGTGTATAACAAAAAAGGCAAAGCACGAGACAGTGAAAAAGTCATGCATGAGAAGAAGAGCACATTCCTTCTTTCCAAAAGCAGAGGATGCAAGAAGAAGGAGCAGTAAAAAACAGTAAAAGAGAAAATCTACTGGAGAAGAATAAAGTCTGAGAGCTGGAGGGGAAGCACAAACAGCAAAGACTATTTGAAAGAATAGAAAATCCTAATTAAAAAGAATTCAAAACACAGATAAATTTAATACCTTGTTCTTTGAAATTAATTTCTGAAAAATTAAATTCTATCCTTACAGTAAAGTTACTCAAAAACTTACACCACAGGGTCAGGTAAAGAAAAAGATACAAACCAATAAGGCCAAGAAAGATCAGATACACAAAATTATGGGATATGCACCTCCACAATATCTAGCTATGAATCATCTGCCATTTAAATAAATCCTTTGCTGCCTTATTCTATCAGATTACCTTTACCTAAAAATATTATTCCATAAAAGAAATGTTCTGTGTTTTAAAATACATGTTTGGTTTTTTCCTGCATGAATGTTTCTGGGAATTTGTGTGTCATCCTGGAAACAGAAGCCAGTACAAAGATCAGAATGCTTAGAAGACTTGAGTGCATGTAGGAGTTGATGGCGAGACAGTACATTGCTCTTGTGTCTGTCAGGAGATTATCAGTATGAGTACAGCTATTTCTATTTATCTTCTCATAAACTATGTTCATTTCTGGAATAGAATTACAAACTGAATGCATTTTTAAACTGTTAATGGTAATGTTATCTATAAATGATCATGAGAAAATGCTTCATTTAGCAGCCACATTTTATGTAAATATTTACTATTATATATTGTAATTAAAATAGCATATTCTTAAATGTTACTAAAACTATATAGAAGATTACTTCAATTTTAAACAGCAAACTGTTTTTAAGTGAGAATATGTCAGATTTGATCGTAGGCAAGAGGACCAAATTTTCTATTCCAAGTTAAAAACTATTAAAGCCGCACTAAGTGTGATTATATGGGCATAACTCACATTAACACCTGAGTATGTAGACAGCATAGACTCCTTTCTAAGCAACAAGCGATAGAACAAACTGAGCTAAATTTGGTGTCAAATATTTAAATAAATTTATTTCAGCTTTCATCACAGGTTAAAGAGAAAGATATGTTCATAACAGCGTAGTGAAACACAATGAAAGACCTGCAAGGACATTTTAAGCTTCAGTCTTTCAAACTTTCTGTATCACAGTAGACAGAGGTTTGTTTGATTGGGTTTTTTGATGTGTTCTTGGGGTTTTCCAGACAGTTTCTTCAGTTTGTTGACTGGTTGTTTTTCCTGGTTTAACCTTCCCTGGAAGCACCAGAGAGTGATTGGCAGATGCAGGGGTCAAGACACTTGGAGCTTTGCACTGAGTCAGGAAGTAACACCAAGAATCCCCTCGGAGCTCAGACAGTGCATCATATTCACTTGTGTAAGGTCAGACACTGATTTTTGCCATCTGGGACTGGAAATACATTTCTTGTGCTGCCAGACGAGTCACCTGCAAAATCTTCAACTTCCCAGCAGCACTGTGAGTAGCTCACCTGCTTAGGTCACCTTGATCTCGCTTTATTAGCAATGACATTAGGGCACAGATGACCAATGATCTTTTTTCACCTGTAGCCTATGTGCTGCATAGACAAAAATGCAAAAGCACTGCACGAGCTACTAAGAAGGAGAAAAATAACTGTTTGAGCTGAACCCAGGACACCTAAACAAATATTTAGGCCTGACACTAACACCAGGTGAAATGCAGTGCAGTATTATGTACAACAGACCAGATTAAGTGATCTCATGAAACACAAGTTTAGTCCATTTTGGTTAGTGTGAACAAAGATATCCCATGTATTACAGTTAGGCTTAGTGTGAGTCACTCCACCAGTGAAGAGAGAAACTAACGTTGAACTAAACACAGAGATGTCCCCTTCATCCTGTTTGTATTGCAGACACACAGTAAGCAAATCCTATATTTAGAGAACATTATATTTGAAGTCTCTATGTTTGGCACATACAGATATCCCTTACTATTTTGTTAAACATTGAGTACTAACTCCGTACCTGCCTGCTTATAGGCAACATTTAAATTTATATATAGTCTACTTCCAATTAGTATGCAATATTTTTAATTAAAAATACAGGTTTTACAATAAAAAACATTTCCAGTATAAGATGTGGTAGAAAACTCCTTAACGTTTAGAACATGAACATTTAGATGCTGCTTTTAAGGTTACAACAGAATCCTTAAGCAGAGGGGATATTATTTGTATATATGTGTGTGTGTGTGTGTGTGTGTACACACACACATCAATATGTAATTCAATTAAGGCAAAAATCATGTTAGCCTTAATACAGCATTTGTACTCTTCGTATTTTGTAATGAACCCTTTAGACAAGCTTTCTTTCATTTTCAGCTCAGTCTGTTACTTCTATCTAAACACCCCTGGTAGAGAGGGTTCAAAGTTGGAATGAGAGTTCAACAAGGAATGAGAACAGTTGTTGATACTGTCTCATTCCAAGTCCATTGCACAGTTTGCTCACATACAAGGCTCAGATTAACCCAGCCCATTTCAAACAGCAGATAATTAAAACAAATTAAGCATCACAAATTACATTTAATCCAAAAGGATCTTAAGATGCTTTATAGACTCTACCCACAGATCTCTCCATCCGTCACCCAAAGCAAGTACGTCTGGGATGAAATGCAACAACTGTTCCACAGGGCACAGCAGAGGAGAGGAAGTGAGGAATACCAGCACATCGAATTGCAATTGCAGGGGGAATTTAGGTAGGAAGAATGTAATTACCCCGTTTGGAGCCTGGCCAGACCACGGGGGTTAACATCTTACAAAGAGTCCTATGAGAATTTTAACAACCCCTAGTGCTCAGGACCTTTAATTTATATGAGCTCTCAGGAGCAAGGCTAACAGCTCTGCTCAAATGGTTTTGTATGCTGCTGCGGGAAGTAGGGAAAAATCCACTTTTGTGGTTCTTTGTGGTTTCCACCCAACTACTAAGCAGATTGATACTACTTATTCTGCAGTATGTGGTGAAAATGCAGCAGAAGGCCACATGATTGAAAGCTGCTCTGAATCAGAGCAATTCTTATTGATCTTTTAAAAGCCATACAGGAAGAAAACGTTTGCTATTCCCATGAGCCCTAAGTCATAAAATCAGAGAACAGTTTGGGTTGGAGGGGACCTTCAAAGGTCATCTAGTCCCACACCCTCCACCATGAGCAGCGACAAGTTCACGTAAAGAAAGCATTCAGGATCATCTCAGCAGTTATAGAAATAAAGAATTACTATAAAGATACACAGATAGGAAGATAGCACCAGAAATACCTATTCCCTTTCAAAGAGCAACCTCTGAGAAAGGGCAGGAAATTAAAACATGTGTACAGATCAGTTTCTTTCACATATGAAGTAAGCAGTTGTCATCAATTACTCTTATTAATATATCTTGTGTGTGTATTTTAATTCCTTCTGTTTAAGTAAGACTGAAGGTTAAAGGCAACAATGTAAATAAGAAAGGTGACCAGGTAGGAAGAAATACAAGCATGCAGCTCATCTTACTTCTTTTCTACTGTCACCTTTAAGCAATAAAAAAGTAGACTTGCTTCCAAGTTTCCTTCTTCCAAAATAAAATACCCATTTGGGCTATAGTGGAACAACTTTTCACTCATACTGAACCAAAAGCATTTGGAGGAAATTCCAAAAGACCGCCAAACACTCTTTGGAGTTGTTCACATTGTGTATCCATACTCCACATATGTATGTTATTTCTTTGACTTGGTTACCCGAATTTTGAACCATTTAACTTCTTTACCATAGGCTAATGAAATGCACCACAGATATTTCTGTTTTGCTGTTTTTAAACTTCTGCCTGTCCTGAGGGGTGCATTTTATTTGCCTCTGGCTGATATATTTTGCTCACATCAGACATGCATAATAATAATGGAAGTATCACAGCACTCGATATGGTTTTCTCTTAAAGACTCTTATTTGTTCCATCTTATAACCAGAATTACTCATTAGGATGCAAGAAACTCTGAAAGAAGAAAACAATGAAAGGCTTCTCCAAATCAAGCAAAGCGAAGCATTTTGGGTTGTAAATATTCCCTGGCCATGTCAGAGATGCTGTATATCATGTGGACAACACTACTGCTGCAGGAGCATTGTGATTTATGCTAATAAGAAAAGCCACCTTGACGAACAGAAAACAAAGGACAGAATAGTTCTGTGCTGATGCAGATTTTGAACATTAGGTTTAAGTTTCAGAGGAAATACCGAAGACCAGTAGTTACAGGAATCTCACAACACTGGGACATATTTGGGAGGCTTCACTGGAGAGACGTCAGTCAGAGGCACAAATCACGAGTGATTTGTACCATGCCACTTTATCCTGGGTCTTAGCAGCTCCTCTGTGTGCTCTGGTGAAGAATTGATAGTCCCTGATTTTTAAAGAGAATTCAAAACCCAGTACTTTAGCTAAAAACACACCCTTGAAAATACACATAGAATCATAGAATAGTTAGGGTTGCAGAGGACCTTAAGATCATCTAGTTCCAGTTAGACTTTTATGGAAGACCATCATGCAAGAGTGCTCCATATCATTGCAGCTATAACAGAGAACCTGTAAGAAGACATGTTAAAGCAAATCTCAGTACTGGTTTGGTGTGATCCTCTCCTCCTCCCCAAATATTCTGATATGTTTTTCATGGACTAAGCAACTGTTTAGGAGCCTATTTTTTCCACTGACTTCCAAGACTAAATAAGCTTTTCTGAGTCCCTAAGGACTGGATTTTGAAAGCATTTAGGCACATACAAGTTTTTCATACGTGCTCATCTCTCACTGACTTCTAAACATTTAGGAAAAACCCAGCACTGGGTTAGAATCTGTGTGTCCTCACTGTATTCAAAGTTGGTCAAACCCAACAGTCTTTGAAAGGCCATAAAGGGCAAAAATTGATGCTTCATGAACTTAGAGTTTGTTGCAGAAGACACAGCCCTGCTCTGCTTGAAGATCTGAATTAATTCCATGAAAACTGATCTAAATAGGTAGGTTACTTTTAAGGATAAAGTGTCTTTTGACCCATATAAAGAATTGGTCTAAGTTACAAACTCATTTCTTGTCCGTATCAACTATGGGGAGATCATGTTAGCTTGTTGGCAAATATGAGACAGCAGCTGTGACTTGAGAAGTGGACTCATTCCTTCATAACAATTACACTGTTTAACTTACAGACACATCATGTCTATAAGTTCATCTCATGCTTTCACTTTTATACTTGACTAAACAGTGCCACAGCCCACAGAGCAAATTTTGTCCTGTTGGTTACTAGAAGTTCTTTCTCCCTACACTACCTGTAAGGAGGAGACCTGTGCTCATATGTATTGCTCTCAAGAAAGTTATGCCTCACCTTGAATATGGAAAAGGCTGCACAAGGAAGGAAAGTGCTCACGAGTAAAGACAAAACACAAACCACCCTGTGCAGACAACTGCAGGTTGAATTTAGGAGGAATTCCAATTTGGCTTCCATGCAGAAGACAGCTATTTAGTGTTCCTATGATCATGAAATGGATCATTAAAATAAACTGACTAGAAAATGGACCCAAAACACACTGAAACTCAAGTTGAAGAGGCTTAAACTGCAGAAATATCTATTCTATTGTAAAATAAGTAAAATATTTTCTGAACAAACAAACAAACAAAAAAGCATTTCTATGATTTTTAGGGACAGCTCTGTAAACTTACAACAAGACCATGGCACACTGAGGACTTTCTTTGTATTTCTCTAAATGCATACTATCACACAGATGCAGCATACTGTGTCCCATGCACAATAATGAAACAACATGGACAACTTCAGCTCTTTGCAATGACATATTAAAAAATAATAAAACCCAGCAGTTTTTAGGTTTAATGCAAGGTGGGGAAAAACAAGGACTGTATTTTGCCCCATTGGTTAAAGTGAACAAAAGTGGCCATGTATCTTAACACCTGGGATAAGTCAGGGCAGGCACAGCTGGCCGCGAGCTGGTCACACATTCCTGAGGTTACAATTACGACCAGTGTTCTCAAACCAGGCTCACTGACAAGCAGTTGCAGATGGCCAAAACGCTTATGTATGGAAATAGCTTTACTCAGCAAAATCTTAGAAAAATAACGTATCAATAGGAACACTTGTAGATATAGCATTTTCTCAGTGATGTTTTCTTCAGTTAGCCCACAGGTCATGTCATATAAACTGAAAACAGGAACTCTTTTGTGTTGCACATCATATATATCACTTGGTACCAGCATATCATTTTCCCCAACAAGTAGGCTTCCAATGTAGTTAAAGTGGGGAAACACAATCAGCATGTTAGGCTCTGTTCTCAGGTTTGCCAATAGCTAGCTATGTGGTCAGTCCTCTTTTCAACATGCCAATTTAATGAGTGCATGATTCTCATTTGTGTATACAACTTCATGTTTCTGACACTTGGATGAAGAGCAATGAACACTCTAAAGTATCATTTTATAATCTCTGTAAGTAACACAAGTTAAAAAATAAAGGTAGCACTCATGTTTTCTCCCTTCAGCAATGACATTGAAAAAACCCCACAACTACATGAAAATTTCTCTGATCCTCACTAAAAATCAAAATTCAAACACAGTAAAACCTGAAAAATATCCTGTTTAGAGATGAGAATATAAAATGAAGGTTTTGATTATTTGCAAAACAATCCTGCAAAGTTAACTTGTTACTGATGAGGTAATCACATGTGGTAGCACTTTTCATGATGCTGAAAGCATGGACACTTAATATAAAAGTCAACAGTAATTAATGTGTTAAAACACAAGAAGGAGAAGACGCTTAAGTGCAACCTTTAATATCCTTTTAATTAGTAGTCTTCAAACTCCTGAGTGTTTACCAAATTCGGTACCAGAAATTATATAACAGAAATTATTAGGCTTTATACCAGTGCGGCCAGAGCCAGCAATCAGGACAAAAATGTCAACTGATATTTAAAATAGGGCACTGGTGTCTATTTGCACCACTAAGCAAACCCATTTTCATAAGAAAAACCTACTTATATTTTCCAATATAAAAATTGCACTGAGATGTGACTATAAAGATTTTAATGACAAAATTTTATTGATAAAAACCATAGTAGAGGAACAAATATACAAGAGTATTACTCAAGCAATTCCTGCTATTCCCTGAGCAAGAGCTCTGTTACTGTGATTAGCACAGACCAACAGATGAACATCTTTATGAACATGATCAGCAAGACCAAAAGGTCACTATGGTTTTAATTTACTATTTGCTATAAAACTCGTATCTTAAACTGACTTCACATAAGTTTTTCAGGCATTATGCATACCCTGAAGTCAACAAATCACAGGTTAGATTACAAGTCACTCAAAGTAAATTCCTATTAATAATTTGACCCAAACCAGACCAGAATATCGACCTCTTTCAAAGCTGTCCATTTCATCGGGCACAGCACTTCTTGAGACAGAGGAATCCTCCTCTATGAAGACTTGGGACTTTTGTTAGGGTAAAGAGTGCAGGAACAGACCTCTTGTACAGCAGTAATCATAAAACTATTAAACTTCACACACAACACTTCAACCCATTATTAAAACGATTGCAAATAAAGTAATAAATGTAATTGTCAATTTTGTAGGTTAGTATTTGTGAATAACTCTAAGTCTCTTGAAAGAAAATTGTTTGTGAAGCAGATTTGAACTTGCATATTCCCATCTGTATATTGAGCTTTTCAAAGATTATTTTATTCAGCTTGTAACTACCAGCACAAATGCTGATTCTAAATATATCTGCTGAACTCTAAATGACTTCTGTTTATAGAAATAGGACATAACAAGCTATTAAATCTTCCTTACAACAAACTGTGCTATGCCAGAATACTTGCTCCAGATTTTTGAGCTACAGTTAAGAGACTTAGACTGACAAGCAGATGAAAACTGGCAAGACAGTTATTATGGCAATGTATTCTATCACTTAAACCTTTCCTTAGATTGACTTGATTTTAGTATGCATCCACACAGGTTTTATTTAAAGAAAAAAAAAAGTAGTGGTGCTTGAAACCCTCATTATTTCACATGATCAGAGAATTCAGCACAACACTGTTGCTATATAGCATCCAAATAATTCAGAAGAATGACAGTGCAGTAATAATGAAAAAATGCATAAGTTTTGATGACTTGGAGTAGCAAAGAATCAGGCATTATACCGACCTGAGGACTACACAAGTTCTCAAGACTAAAACTGCGCCTACTCATTCACCATTAGGTTCATGCTTATCATAGCAAAACGTAACAGTGCAAGCTGAATTGCAGAGTTTGGGGTCCGTGTCCCCCCCCTTGCCAAGACTGATTTAGCTGTTTCTTCAGCTTCCATAACCTACAAGTGGTTGGTGCACTATGAAGTGCTTTCAGCTTCTCCAGTGAAGCTCACTAATAGTATAAAATAACTACTCTAAAAAGCCAGTATCTATTTTATTGCTGTTACAGTTGACACATAATCACATTTACTCATTTGCAGACATAGACCAAAATTGAATTTCAGATCCACAGTTCTTAAGGGAGTTGGCAGCACTTTCAGTTGCTCAAAGGTAATTGTAAATAAAGCATAGAAGGTATGGCTCTTCTAAATGGCAACGGGATCTTGGGCAAGCAGTTTGGAAAAAGGGGATTTTGAAGCTGAATGTGAAACTGTAAGTGCAGCAATTAAGGAAATATTCTGCAATAGAGGCTACCTTTTGGGAGAAGCAACTGTACGAATTCCGCTGATGAGGGAACATCTCTCTAGACCTACACATACATAGTTCCACACGTTAGTAACTATTAACAGGATCTTGTTCTTAACTATACACACCTAAGCTGTCACAGAACATAAAGAATGAACGAATGTTGAATAGTCAAACTCTGCCTACTTAAGCGAAGAACAGAAATTCATTCAAAGTGAAGTGATGTTGGATCTACTTACTAGTAGTCAGTATTGGCCAAGTCTGACATGAATAATACCTAGATTTGCTCCTCAGAGCATTTGCCTTTCAATAACTGTTTATATGAAATAAACTCAAATTATTCCAAATTTTCCTTTCCATTCTCTCTGTGTGAGATGACAGGACTCTTTAAAAGCTACTTAAAGAACAATACAAGGTTTCTCCCCCCATCCCACTTTTTATCTTTTTAACTAGGAAAATAAATTATTCTACTTTTCATCAGAAACACTTTAATTAATCTAGCATAAATAGTACCAGGCTAACAAGCACCAGGAAGAGTTTATTTTATACCACTTAGATAATTTTACCTGACTAAGCTTCTTTAAAATCCTCCAAAAATAGGCTTTTTTGATATTAGAAATAAGGTAGAACCTTAGTTCTACCAACACAACCTTGTTACCGCAGCAACCTGGCAAGCAAATACTCGCATAGAAATGCTCTATACAGCACTCCTCTGTCAGAACGCTTGCTCCTTGTGAATATTGTAATTTAAACAGGCATTTCAAGTGCTGAAGCAAAAAATATCGGTGATCTAAAACATCTAAAAAATGCAATGATTCAATTAATGCTGAGTTACTCCATGCATGAATGAACAATTTGACCTGGGCTGGAATACAGTATTTTTATAATGCAGCTGCCATATTCATTGGTCTCTACATTTCCTGAAAACTAATCTGCCAAACAAGTTACACAGCATTAATCTTCTGTGCTTCCGTTCTTGGAGTGCTGCGTTAGTAATGCTCCACAATCACACGTTATTTCATTCAACTGCTACATTTTTTGGAACATTTACAGATACTATAATTCTAAAATTAAGACTGATATGTTTTCCAGTTGAAGAACTACTACTGCCACCTTTGAGCATCTGAGTAGCAGGTACTAGGAAACTTCAGGTCAGTTTAGACACTGAGTTTTTAATACTTTGAAATACTTGGGGTTTGTGTTTAGGTTTTTCTTTGGGTTTTTTTGGCTTTAGGTACACATGGTATTTCATCTGCAGTTTTGAGGTATTTTTTTCCAAGAGGCTTTCAGAACCATAGCTATTCTTCATTTCAAAACATTACCAGCACATTTGTTATAAGACATACAGAAAATTAATGAACAAGAATTAGGGGTTTGTTTTGGTTTTTTGGGGTTTTTTTTTTTGTTTTTTTTTGGTTTTTTTTTTTTTTTTTTTTTTTTTTTTTTTTTTTTTTTTTTGTA
>NDXB01010531.1:76237-149453 GCA_002631895.1 Agapornis roseicollis
TTTTTTTTTTTTTTTCCAGAGAAAACAAGGAATTCCATGCTCTAAACAGGACTCTCCCTGTACCACTTGATCAGTGCTATCCTGATATACAGTGCTGGACTTCACTGAGCATGCTCTGGCAAAACATTACCTGTAATACCAACCAAATCCATATGGAGTTCATACAAAATCATAGAATCATAGAATAGTTAGGGCTGGAAAGGACCTTAAGATCAATGGGTTAGCTTAGGCCCTCGAGCAATTTTTTCTCACATTATAAATATAGCTTGTTTCATTTCAGAGTGAAATCACAAATACAGAAAATACCCTTGAACACAACCAAAATGAGGGTTGCTTTGGCTAAGCAATTCAGCCCAATGAAATCACTGCTTTATTAAATTACTGATGTGCCAAAAGTTTTAAGATGGGTTGATAAAAGACTGCAATAACTTTGGATAAACATTTAGAACTTCGGATACAAAAGTAATTAACAAAATAAGTATGAGTTCTGTAACTGCAGATGATAGCAGCATTACAGTCAATATTTTATCATGATATTGTGAGAATGCTCAGTAGTGGAAGACAGGATTAACATATTGCTTTAAAACATTCCATTACTTTCTGCATCTGTTTACTGATAATAAAAGAAACAGCTGTTCTAAATGTAACATTAACAGGTGTAAACCATTCATTTGAGATTTTAAAACAATAATTCCCCTCCATTTCCTCCTTAGCTATTTTGAAATGACATTACAAACACCCCTCCTATTAGCTTACACAATTAACTCCTAATTGTTTAACCTCTCTGCATGTCCGCAAAATGTATACATGTGGAGTTAGCTTCCTTCTCATTTTATGCAAAAGGCTCTGTTCTTCTGCAGTGCACATCCTGAACTAATGCACCAGATGTGTCCCATAAAATGGTTGGTCACACTATTCAGCAGCTTTCCTTTAGCAAATGTTCTATATCAAATTTACTGTAAAAAAGCATCGTAATTATGAAGTAACACTGTATCAGATTCACAGACCTAATATCTCACTATGTTCAGCTAAACTATGAAAGATAATTGAGCTTGAAATTGTATATTTACTTTAAATAAGTCCTCCAAATCATCTGCAACAATGTGTGCTTAATTCGAAGCCATTAACAAAACATTCAATATTTCCACATGTATACTCTCCATAATTTCAAATATGATACTCCATGCTTTGAGAGAGTGAGGGGAAAAAATAAAAGCTATTTCTGGTAGCCTTCCATTTGCAAAATTAAATGGACGTACCATAAGTTTCTTGCTATTTCTAACCCTGACTGTTAAAAGTACAAAAGAACCAAAACACTCAAGAATCCTTCAATATTGCTACTGCAGCCAACAAAATTAATTCAGAATCATAATATCGTTTTGCAAAACAATACCCAACCAAACACCCTACCAAACCAAAACTAGACCTGCTTTACAGAAGGTAAAAGAAGTTCTGAAGACTGGAATGTTGCTTTTTGATTATTAGTTTCATGAAGGTAATACCAATATGTATGTAGGGAAGACGAGGAGAAAAATAAACCCCAAAACCGCAATCATCTAAAAATAAACAGAGACCAAGGTATGGGTGCTTGTTCAACCAAATAGAGTGTTCCTTATGAGTACTGATTCTATTGCTGGATATTTTAAACACTCCATATTAGAACGTGAGAAATATAGAAAAAAAAAAAGAATCTATATTAAGAAATCAAAAATTACATCATCCAGATTTTACTGTTGTTAGTAAATGCCAAGTGTTCCTGAAATAAGTGAAGTGTTCTACTATTTGTACTAAAGGAAGAAAAAAATCCCCAGAAATCCCCAAAATCCCTTCACACATACACACAGGACACAAGAACTTCATTATTAAGATTCCTAAATACATCCAGAAAAGAAACATGTAAAAGGTGCTACCTCCATTTTATGTTTATGCCCATACTTACATGCAGGGAAAAATAATTATTTTTGCAATGAGGTTTTCCTGTACTTGAACAGAAAATTGATATTGCATGGTCTTCTACTAAAATAACCCACAAAGGTTCAAAATTTGGGTGAGATGGGCACCCGAGCCACAGATACGTCACCAGAACTGAACTATCCAAACCAACTCTACAAATGATCCTCCAAAAAATGCAAAGCTATAAACAACCAAAAGGATTTCTACATTTTATTATGAGATCATGCTTTAACCTGTAAAGCTCCTGATTATCACTTAGAGAACACTGCTACCTGCACTAGGCATACATTGGGAAGGCAAAAACGCGCACCATAAGCAGTAACACTTTGACCTGAAGTTAACGAAGGAACAATACTGGCTTCTGGTCAGCTCCAAACTGCCTACCCATCGTTTTAAGTGGTCAGAATTGTACAAAAATGAAATGCCAGCAGAGGGCACTGCCAACACCAGAAGTCTCCCATGGGTCCATGGTGCAAGGTACAATACTGTGGCAGCCTGTTCCCTCACTGTTGCAACACGCACCCATCAGGTCCTGCCTCCCTGGTTTTGACTCAAGGTCAAGCACAACAACAACCTGGTCTACTCATTATTACACATTTCATTTGTTTTCTTCTTTTCAAATAGCCCATACAGCTGGGAACTAACTGGCTAACCACAAGGACAGGCAAACTTTGTATGCACTCCAGGGAGCACCATGGTGTTCATCACTTAATGGAACATCTGAGAGGCACCAGGTGCTAATGCAATGGCAATAAGTTGACATGCCTCCCAGTTTGAGAGCACAACATTTTACTTCTTTTAAACTTGTAAAACTGGAACTGGGGTATTTTTGTTGTTTGAATAAGGAACATAAAATGGATGTATCAACAGAGCCATCAGTAAGAGCACGTCTAAAACCAAAAAGTAACATTTCCCTCTGTTCACACTGGATAAAGCAAGGACACCCACCTTGTTTGCAGCCACCTCCCAACAGTGCGGTACCAGATCAACTCACAAATTCAATCTTCTCCCCCAGCCATGGGTACACAGTGGGGAGACACCCAGACTTACAGCTCTGAACCTGTGCTACACTGCTGGTACCCAGCCAAACAAAAATCCACTAATATCCCACCAAGTCAGAAAACAAGCTGTACATACATGCAACCTAAGGAAGAAATCCACAGTAGCCCTTTGAGGTAAAGGCAAACCCAATCAGAAAGTAGGAAAGGAACTAGGGAAGGGGGGAAGGCCCAGCTCCAAATTGCCTAACCTGGTATATCTGCACCCACAGGAATGCCTGTCACTGATTTGCTTCCATGGCTTCTGTGAATACCAATTTACCTGTCACTTCTCATCCTCAATCTAGGGCCCGAGCACCTATTAAGCACTTGATGTTGATTCTGGTCTTATCAATCGTATCAATAGTTGCTCCAGTATAACTGGGATACAGCTATATTACCTTTTCAAAAAACCCCTAATAATTATGAATCTCATTAAACACTGTATATTATATTCCCAGCTGACTGAAACTGGTGCACATATTCAAATTCCAACAAACTTAGTTTGGAGACAGATTTCCATTCTCCAGCTTGCATTTGGTTTTTCTCACTGCAATGGCTACTCTCTAAACTTTCACAGTTTGTATCCAAACGAGAATAAAAATAAACAAACTATAACCTTCTGCATCTACCACAAGGCTGGGATCCTATTTCCCCCTCAGAGCCAAGAGCTGAGTCTCCTTCCTGTGTCTCCATCCACCTTCTCACTTCCATTCTAAAAATTCACATCTTCTGCATCAAGTGACATTTACAGGCAACAAGTGTCCAGTTTTGCTGTGACATTCTCATCTTGTGCCCTGCTCACTGGGTAAGTTTGGAAAGACATCCTGCTCGTGTCCTCCGATCATCCCTGCTTCTTATGAAAATGATAAATTAACAGCATAAAACCTTTCTGTTTAGAATGTAGATGTTGCCATGTATTGCTATGATGTGGTTTCTTAACTTAGTTTACCAGCTCAGCATTTATACAGAGCAATAGATCAGTAATTTACATTTTCAGATTGAACATCTGCTTGTCTGGTCAAATACTCCTGTCCACAAACTAGCTTGCACTTTAGGTTTTCCAGCAATCTTCAACCATTTACCTAACAGCTGCAGCAACACTACAAATCTAGGTCTTACCACCACATTTTCATAGTGCCAAGATATGCTAGGGATGGACAGGATCTTCCATATGATCTTTCTTGAAATTTTTAAAGCATATTCTTCCAGAGACATTACATCACAGAAGGCACAATTTGGTAGTTTTATGGAAGTAGGTTACTATTTGAGGAATAAACATTCCATTCTGGTAGAAACAGAGTGAATAAGTCTATCAGGGTAAGTTGCTCTCTATATAGCAGACCTTGCTCTAGCTATGCCATATGCTCCTTGAGTGAGGGCAGGTTATGTTTTCCACCCCCCAAACAGGGATTTGCTTCCAGTGCTGACCTGTGCTCCTGTGGCTCTGATTCATTTACCTTTCAAGACATTGGCCAGTTTTTGTTGATCTACAGTTTTAAGAGGGTACTTTTAAGAACAACACTTTCGTGTGTTGAAATGTTTTCTAGAGATTGGACACTAGGACTTCAATGCTCATTTACACAAGCTCACAGTTTCCAAATAGAAGTACACCACCACAGAAGCCTTAACTATAATAACTGCATATCGCAACACTACATTTAAATCACAGAATCATAGAATGATTTGGATTGGAAGAGACCTCAAAGCTCACCCAGTTCCAACCCCCTGTCACAGACAGAGACACCTTCCACTAGACCAGGCTGCTCCAAGCCCCATCCAACCTGGCCTTGAACACTGCCAGGGATGGGGCAGCCACAGCTTCTCTGGGCAACCTGTGCTAGTGCTTCACCACCTGCACAGGGAAGAACTCCTTCTCAATATCTGAGCTAAACCTACCCTCTCCTTCAGTTTAAAGCCATTCCCCCTTGTCCTGTCACATTACCTACAGCTATCTGGCATTCCTTTGAAAATTAACATCTCATGTCCTCAGTACAATTAATTTTGCCAGGCGCTGTTGAAAGCAATTTCTAACCACTTCACATCTAAAAAACTGTGACATACTGGTATTTTCTAAACCTGCAGCAAAAAGATAAGAATCAAACCATTTGAGAACACTTCTTTAATAAATTCTTTTTAAAAATAGCAATGAGTGGTTTATCTACAGTATTTATTTCCAGTTTTCAAGTAGCATTTGAATTTAAATAAGACTCCAGAAGAGGAACATATGATAATGAAAAGTCATTATAAAAAAGCCTTGTACAAAACATACTGAAATTACAGAGTAATGATGAAGATTAAGCAAGAGAACTATGATCCCAAACAAAATGTTCCATTTACTAAATAATTTCCATGGAGCTGTGCTTGTCAACTTCTGGAATATCTGTTAAGTGATGAAAGAAAGGACGACCATGAACACAGCCTTTATTTTCCTTTCCAAGCTGTTGCTTCATCCTGTAAATTGTGTTTTGTACATCTTCTTTTGACAAATGTAAGGGCAGCTGCCGAGCTAAGCGTACTGCTTCTCCCTGTGGAAAGGAAAAACAAAAACAACCCCCCAATGGTTTTAAAGTACTACTTTTTAACACATTAACCTGGAGCTACCAGAAAGCAGGAATTAAGCACTCACTGTTAAAGGTCACTCTTTTCTGCTGATAAATATTTTGAATCCCAGCAACCCAAATGTAACTCCCAACATATCTTATCAGTCATTTTATGGCAGTTCCACAACAGAATCGCACGCAGTCAGTCTCCTGGTCATGCCTGCACTCTTTCTTTTAGGGTCCACTTTAGCAAGATGCTTTGTGTCTCTGAATATCTTACTTCCTGTTGGCACCAGTATCAGCTGAAGTTTTTACCAGTTCACAAGACACACTTTAGAACTAACATGAAGTCAGTCAGCCAAATAAAGTTTTAAAAACACTATAGTGAAATTGTAGATTAATGTCATATTAATACTGTCTATTGTCATATTAATACTGTCTATTGCACCCAGCTATCTCTCAATACTAGAAAGCAGAAGTGACTGCTAAACACAATTACTGAAGTATCCATCCTCAAAGAACCTAGCAACTTCAAAAAGAAGTTGTCAGATTTTTTTTGTTTCCTTTTCCAAGATAGGCCTTCCTGCTATTGCCTTCTCTTCTGTACTTTAGTAATGTTGCCTGGACAGAAATGCATGTGACATACAATCTCACCTCATGTGGTACAAACCTGAAGCAGTGTTCATAACATTTTAATCTGATTTTCCAAGTTTATAACCAAGTTTGTAAGTTGATCACCAAGTTACAAACCATCCCTGTCTCAACACTTAACTTATCCCGTCCTTAAGCTTCTTTCATGAATGCACAAGAATGGTTCAGTAGTATACAACAAAATCACATGCTCCAAAGGCAGCTGTAAACTTACTGACCCCAAAAGACAGGGGAAGATTTGTGTAATACATATTTAAAAGATGAAAGACATATTTTGTGTAAACGCCTAGTCCCCACTTTGAAGGAAAGCATGTCAGCAAATGTGTAAGAAGGTACTTAAGATACATTTTGGTAACAATTTTGAACTGAGAGCTTAAAAACTGGGATTAAAGATAGCATTTGTGATACATCTAGACAAGAACTGATAAAAAACTACTACTGTTAGTTACTCCAGTGCTAACCAGTACCACATATATTAGTTTTCTGAAACTTCATGTTCATTATTGTCTCTGGATGGGTGACTTTATCTATTTGCATACCAAATATTAACAAGTCATTCCAGTTCTGACTGTTGCATGGTAACTTCTGCAAGAAAACAGATTAAAGATTCTTTTACTCAAGCACCATATTTCTGGTAACTAATAATGCTGGCTGCTTGTGCAGAACAAACACATTGTGTCCTCTCTGTCAGTGCACTGCAGAACTTAGTCACTATTGCATCAGAGTGGACTTACAAAACTGTTAGCTGTCAGCTGGTTGCTTCCATTAACTACAGAAGTTACCGTGCTAACTAAACACAAACTAACTAAACACAAGCATTTGCAGAGGCATATGGGCTTCATGATATATGAGACTTCATTTTTAGTTCAATGTCTTAACACAAGTCATAACTTGCTTTTCTAGCAAAAAAGTTTCCAGTTCCTTGAAAGAATCACGAATTTTTCTTCTTTAAGTGAAAACTGTGTACTGTGATTTTCATGATGTGCATCTCACTGAGGTTTACATGAAAATTAAGCTTCAATTTGAACCTACTTTTCAAACTATTACTTTAAATTGCCTGTAACTTCTTCATAGATTTACTTACAAAGGCGTTAAATCTTTACAGCTGTTCTGGATTCAACTACCTTCTAGACTTTGCAAAGCAATTTTATGGTAGTTCTGTATTCTAACATGAGAAACGTCCTTTTAGTCTGAAAACTGCCTATGTAGAAACACTTTGTGAACATGAGCTTTCAGTATGTATTTTATCACATTGGGCAACTGCTTCTAGATGTGGCTGATGGAAGTATTCTGGTAAGCACTGCAGAACCTATACACCTCAGGGAGGATAGGATAATCTCCTTTCCAGAGGTAATTTCTGTTTAGAACAGAACTATGTTAATTAAACAGCTGCAGGAAGATTTTCAGTCTGCTTAAGGATTTATTATTAGCTGGCCAGTATTTAGAAGAAAACTTCTGTCTTACCTCCAAGTAATTTATCACTTTGAGGGGTCTACATTCATACACTTCCTTTGCATTTCCATTAACCACTGCATTCAGAATTTCTTTCAAATCAGAAATACCATAATACGGCAGACAATTTGCCATCCCTTCTATTTCCAGATAACTTTCTGTAGCTGAAGCACCTGAAAATACAAAACCAAAGCAGTAATTTATACGCTGCTTTCATTTCTATTCTGGAGTAATTCAGAGAAAACTAAATGATGGAAAATCACTTAGTAAATTACTCTCACAAATCAAATACAATTAGGAAACTTATGAAATTGAAGTAGAAGCTAGTAATAAAATACAATTTAATTTGAAAAAAAATAAAGCAGAGTGTTGGCACTATTTCCTATGTAATTGGTTTTAACATCTGTAGAGTTCAAATGTTACAATAACAAATTCAGCTTCCACTGAAACAAAAAGCATTTTTTCTCCTACCATAGCAAAGGAAGAACACAAGCCATAGAAATAGAGGCTCTGTGACAGGGTTCATATTATCATTCATATGATATCTGCTGCAGCAGGTATCACTGAATATGAATGCTGAATAAAACATTTAAACAACCTTCTCAACAAAGTACCTGTTAAATCTTTGAGGTGTAAGAGATTTCAGTTCTTATTCACACTACCTGCAAAGAATTTGAATGTAGTTGCTACTCTACAGTTAGTTTTCCTTCCACTCCCAGTCAGAAGCAATTTCTGTAGGGGTCAGGCTCACATATTCTTGTACAGTCCTTCAGAGCTCCATCTCTCATTCATGCTGGGTGCACAGAAACCTCAACCCAACCCACATAGCCAACTTTCCTTTTTTTCCACTACAAGTCTAAGAAGTAAAGAGCTTCATAAGGTGAGCATGGGAGAATACAATTCATAATGCAAAAAAATCTACTCTTGTTAATGGTTCCAGGTAGGATAAATTACATTCAGCCTGAGTCATGAATATTTTTGGCATAGTCAAAAGAGCTGGAGACAAATAGATGGCTACAAAGTGGATTAAACTAAGAAACTGTGATAAGGGATCATGCAGCTTCCTAATCCGAACAGCATGACAGATTTCAGAAGTGAGAGAAATAACCTATGCAATGTAAGTCACCACAACGTACTTTCATCAGCCAGTAGAAGGAGGCTGTTATCCATGACCAGGCACTGCTTATTTGACAGTCAATACATAAATGTTACAAAGATGGTGTAGGTTGCAAATTTCTGTAAATATGGGGGTGTCACCAGGTAAATAACACTCCTGGGCCTTTTTATGCTTCATGGCAAGAAATACTTTGAGCAGAGTAGGAATTTGATATAGGGAACACCCCCACACCCAAATCACAACACCTCCTTCCAGTTATATATTTAACACTGCTTTAGATTTGAAACTTTATTTCCTTTTCACCCAGCATTGTCTTCATTCTCTTTTTCAAGCTGTCTTTCCCTAATCGTGGCCAGCAAACCCAGACAATTTTTATGTACTGCTGTAAGCCTGTGATCAGATTCAGCTTAAAGGGAAATGTTAAACTATGTGAAAGTTCGCCAGTTATTGAAGGTGAGATAAGATGATGTGCTATGCCAGTATTTCCCCATGTGAAAGGCTGCCAGTAAAGAGACAGGAGCAAAAGATAAAGTCTGGTTTTAATCTTCTTCATTTTTATCCCAATTTTGCTTTAATGAAAGACTAGATTTGTGTAACAATTCTGGGGCAGTTGATTATGCTGCCTTCTCTCTAAAATGAGAACTCAGTCTATTTGACGAGCTTTCAATAATTACCTCTCTGTGTACTAGCAAAGATGGAAAACAAAATTTCATTAAGTTTCAAGTACTAAAGATTTCCAGTTTAACATCTTGTATTTCCAGTGCATCCTATGAAAATTTCATGACAATGAGGTTCTGGATTTGCAAAACTTCCCCCTTTCCCCTCTCCCCCTCCCCCCCCAATTCGGTAAACCAATCATACCTGAGTACAGCTTGATACTCTTCAGTTTTGCCAATGGCAATTTTCCTGTCTCCAAATTTTGACAGCCAAATTTGACTTCACCATTAATTTGAAAGACAAAGGGGGATTTGAAGAGTCTAAGCTAGGAACAAATCATAAAAATCCTGGCTATGAGAAGTTTTCTTCTTTGGTATTTCTGTTTGTGTGTAATTCCCCTTTTTTGCTTAGATTTTTTTTGACCGCATGGTGATGAACATGTATTTACCTCTGCAAGTCTTTGCAGGAATTCTGATATTGGCAACATCTGATGAAATAAGCAGATGTCCAAGCCTCAGTGTACTTGTAAATTTTTGATAAAATATACTTTAAGATTTTTGAGTATTCAAACAGCAGTCTTCAAGCAGTTTCCATGGTAGTATCTATGAAATGCTTTGCAACTTCCAAGGAAAATATCTCTGTGAACAAATAAACTATCTTCCAATCGACTAAAAATGTGGAATTCTCATTGCTACAAATTTCCCCTTTCTCTTTCCAAACAAAGCATTTGCAATCATCTTTGGATTATTCCTTCTTGATGGCCAGGAAAAACTGTTCTCTTCCAGCTGCCACCTAGATTAGGTGACATTATAAGACTACCTTCCAGTCTACAGTCAAAATCAAACTGAAATTAAGTAGCAGCATGACTTTCCACTGTCGGTTACATGAGCCGAAGCAGGTTACACTACCAAGGAAGATGGGTTATTTACCTATTACAGCTCTTTAAGGCCTAAGCACATTCTTTGCATATACATATGTTGGATACATGTATTCTATCAGGTAGACAATTCTACCCTAAAAGCCTGCCTTGAAGCATAGCCCACCATTGTTACAAAACCAGGTAAGATGCATTCCTTGCTCTCAGTTCCTTTCCAGCCAAGAATTCACATCTCTCTCTAGGACTTTCACAAAGGCAAACAGATGTGCAGTGAAGGTTCATATAACAAACACATCTTAAGAACTGGACACAAAGTAATCCATTTTACTTTCTGAAATGCTCTCTGTAGGTAGGGGTCACTGCAAGCTATATCCAGCAAACAAACGCCTGGCAGATCCAAGAACACTGAGTTAAGTAAAAGCAAACAGATTGCTTTCCCAAAGGTAGCATCACTTGAAGCCTCAGTAATGCCAGAACATGAGGGGGTGGGAGGGCAGCAAAGACAGATTGGAGCTCGGCGTCACAGCTTTGCAAATCACAACAACTGGCACGTTCCACAAAGAAACCATTGATTTTGCCAGACATACTTACAGTAAGAAGCATTTTCTGAGCTGTTTCACAACATGTTTTTCACTGTCAGTTATCCAGAGAAATATCTAGCAGAAAACTCCTTAGACTGCTGAGAAATCAATACAAGGAGAAAAAAGGAGACATTACAAAAGATCTTAAGTCTACCAAAACAAGAAGATAGGGCACACCCAAGATCCAGGATGAACTGGAACAGCTTTGGCTGCAGTCATAGAGAGTCTTTGAACAGTATGGAGCAAAGATGAACTACACTCCTGTCTTATAATGAGAGAGCATTCAAAGGATGGACTTATCCTCAAATGAAACAATAAGAAGTAAAAGTAACTATCCAGAGTTATTTGTGAAAAAGGAAAACACTGCCAGAAATTCAAGGTTTTTCCACTAAATGACAGAACAAGAACAAAACTCCATTTGGAACTGAGTCCCTGTTAGGAAGCAAAAATTTAATTAGACCTTTCAGAAGCCTACTAGGAATAGTGTATCTGGTGTCACATGGTACCATGCTGTTCAGAGTGAGGCATGTTCCATGCTGTGTCTGTGAGAAATGCACCTGATAGGTTATTAGAGTGACTAAAGGTCAGAACCACTCCACTAGCTAAAAGGTCTTTGCCATTAAAGAGTTTAGTTGTACTTCTACGAATGCCAAGCACTGTGAGGGAGTAAGATTCAATTTCCAAGTATTAACCCCAAGTTGCGCCAAATTTAGTGCAAGACTGATTACTTATTTTTTTTTAATACTATGATAGAAGTTGTCCCTTACAGACAAGTCATCCAAATAAGGAAAAACCAGTTTATGTGATGCCTGGTTTTGGGTTTGGTTTGGGTTTTTTATATTGAGAAAGAATAAGAATCAGGATCCTCTGTGCTGTAAACTGCCAAAAGGTAGGGATTTAACCTAAGAAGAAACATCTTTAACAAAAAGACCGGTTGAGGTGCAAGCCCAATGCAACACAGGAATTACCAAAGACCTTCCAAATTAAGGCAGCTGTTCAGATTTTCTTGTTATTAATTAAAGTCAGCCCTGTAAAATATTCTCCAAACCAAGAGGAAATAAGGAATAAATCTAGAGTCCGATACTCATTACACTTACATAGGAAACAGCCGTAGTGAGGTGCTCAATACCAAAGCAAGAGGTCTTGCATTCCAAATTAATATTTGAGACTCAATACATGTTAATGGGCAGCAAAATTCAGGGTCCATCTTTTTGGAAGAATATGTTTTGAGACTTAAACAAATAACCAATGCAACCTAGTAGACTGACAGCCCTCTTCAGAGATCACTATGGGTCAAGGAAAGCCCTTTATTCTGCAGCCAAAGCTGCTAAATATCAAACTGGAACAGCTAAATTTCTTTTGTTCTTGTTTTGGAAGGTATCTTAGAGCCTCTGATGTCATAACAGACTTATCCACATGGATCAATCGACAGTTTTGCAAGAAGAAATTACTAAAACAACACTTTCACATACAAATTCAAAGCTAAAGAAATGGAACCTCTGCTTGTGACATAAAAGAGAAATATTCTACTACTATAGAAAGTAGAACTCTTAACCCAGGATGAAAGAGGAAGTCATGCACTAGCAGCTATTAATTAACCAGCAGTCAGAAAGGGACATCTAATATGATCATGTCAAGGCTGAAGTCCAGAAGGAAAGCACAGACCTTTAGACATTCTACAGTGGAACCTAACAGCAAGAAAGAACTGATAGTTCAGTTGAGAAACAGCAAATACTAGGACACCCAAAAATGGGAAAGATTACTTATAAAGGTACAAGCACAGGGAATAGGGCTCAGGTATGCTCCTATGGATGCTGCTAAGGTGAAAGTCTCCAGCTGCCATGGCTGAAGTGCACCTCTGTTATTCTTGAAACCTCTCTGTAGCAAGCAACACAAAGTGGCAACCCCTGTCCCCAAAAGTTAACAATATTCCTGAAGAAAACAAAACTTTTCTGAGGCAACCTCTAGTTCAGTGTTGGAATGCCTCCCTTTTCAGCTTTGCTTGAGTTTCAAATAAGCCACAAAAACAGACACTGAATTCAGACAGCAAAACCCAACAAAATGTTTCTATGAGGATAGTGAAAAACGTTTTATGAGACAAACCTGTTCTCTCAAAGTTCAGTACTCCTATCGAATACTTAGGTCTAAGTGGCACAAATCACTTCTGGCCTCCTTATATAATCTACAAAGTACTTGACTGCACAGTGAAATTCCCAGAGAAGAATGCATAACAAGTGTTTGTAATTAATACCTGTGCTTCTAAAACTCAGTTTTAATAAGTACTTGTGGCAGCCAGTAGCATACCTCTAGAAGATAATATATTTCAGAGATGAGTTTAAGGGAAAAAAAAAAAAAAGAAAGAGGAACTGATGAAGTATTGAGTAAAAATCCTTGGGTCAGCTGGAAAAAAGGCTGTGAGAAATTCCATTCGTTTGCTGGTATTTCTAGCTTCATCTGCAATAGTATGCTCTTTTAATAAGAGAGGCTGTAACTCCTATAATGTCATCAGCAGAAGCTTATAAACATGACTGACAAGCCTCAGATGCTATTAACGTTTCATTCAAGTAGGTAAAATATGAGACTGGGACAAAGAACTGAATTAGATTCCCATTCTTCATCTGGGTTATCCGTATGGATCAAGTCCACAACCATGGTTTGTCAAACTGCATAGTGCATATAAAGCACTTCAATTTCCACTAACTGTAAACTAAATGAGAACACTTTCCTCATAAGATTTCATTTCCCTAATTTTATGTACTTAGGAACACAGGTTTGGAAGATGGTTATAATTCCCAGCTACTTATTGAGTCTCTTGCTGTTCCATTGTGTAATTAAGCTTTTCAACTAATCAAGCCATCTTAAAACACATTTCCCCATCTTGTGCTGGTTTTGGCTGAAATAATTTCCTTTGTAGTAGCTACAATGGGGCTGTGTTCTGGGTTTGTGCTGGAAACAGTGTTGATAACACAGAGATGTTTTAGTTATTGCTGAGCAGAGCTTACAGCGTGAAGGCATTTTCTGCACCTCACCAGCAGCGAGCAGGATAAGGGGCATAAGGAGCTGGGAGGAGACACAGGCAGTGCACCTGATCCCAACTGACCAAAGGGATGCTCCAGAGTATATGAGGTCATGCTCAGCCTATAGAGCTGTGGGAAGAAGGAAGGGGCAATGTTCAGACTGATGGCATTTGTCTTCCCAAGTAACCATTACAGATAATGGAGCCCTGTTGGCCTGGGGATGACTGAACACCTTCCTGACCATGGGAAGTGGGGAATGAATTCCTTGTTCTGCTTCGCTTGTGAGCAAAAGTTTGTTTTATGTATTAAACTGTCTTTATCTCAACCCATGCGTTTTCTCACTTTTACTCTTCATATCCTATGCTCCACCTCACCCAAAGAGAAGAGAGTGAGCTGCTGTGTGGAACTTAGTTGCTGACTGGGGTTAAACCACAACACAACTCCAGTACCACAAGATCAATCAACAACTCTCCTCCATTATTGCCTAGAAACTATCTTCAAATTTTCACATTCAATTTATTCACACCCAGTTTAGACTAACTAGATTTTGAGCAAACTTACAACGTCAGGAGGTGGGAAAAAGCCAGTATGTGAGCAAAAAGGCTAAGCAACAATTCCTTTCTCCCATGTTTGCCTTAGAGATGTACCATAGACCTCCTCAGCTTTTGATCTGCTAGGCTGAATAAAACTTTCAAGAGCTGCCTCTTATAATACATGTTTTGTTCCCCTAGTCATTCAATCCAAGGTTACCGTGAACACCTCTCCTACAAAGTCTGTTATTTATGTAGGGATTTAGCCAGTCAGAAAAAAAGTTGCCTTTCTTTTTTTTTTTTTCTTTCTGTGCATGCTTAGCAAAGAAAACAGCTTAGGCTGATCTTCCCAAGAGCCAGCCACCAAGTGAAGAAGTTGCTCTACATCCCATTTTTGTACCTACCCTTAAAAGATCCCATATGTTACAGTATGTCTGTCATCACTGTACATATGTGGGGATCTGTAACACATGAAGCTATAGCATTTCTAACAGCTCTTAGAGTGAATATTTCCTCTGAGCTGTCAGCTAGGTACTACCCCCAAAAACTTTTGCGTTTCTTGAAATTCTGCTAGAGAAATCCTTATCTACAGAACTGACACTGGGAAGGTTGCCCCTGGGTTTCCAACAGCATCCCTATGAACAATTCTTCAGGAAAATGTATACACATTTGCTCTCTCTTGCTAAATGTATATGAAACATTTATTCTGTGATGAATCAACGTAGAGGCACTGAAAGAAAGGCTATCTCAAAATAAAGTTCAAGTTGAACCCTAACAAAAGGTGTGATGATCTTGTCTTTACCAGCTCTTTTGGGCTCTGGATTTCATGTCTGATATGAAAGTTAAGTCAATAACCAGATCCAGTTCCTTACCAGACCTCCTCAACTGCTCAAAGCAGAGTAGCTGTCACATAAAGCACATACTTGCAGAAGCTTCTGTGAGTATCACCTGGGAAGCAGCTGCCAAGACTAAAGAATTCTCATCAGTTTAATCTAAATTCTGTGAGAATGGCAATTAAGGATATCAGCACCCAACATTTTGAGAAGAAAACACAGAAGTCAAAAAAACATGTATTTCTTTGAAATACATGGAGCATTCTTTGAAATACTATTGAAATTTTCTGTTCAGTTATCACTTTCCATTACTCAATGTTCTATGAAGAAGATTACATTCTTTGCCAAGTAATAAAATCTCAATGTTAATAAAAGCAGGAGTTTAGTGCTTTAAACGATAAGGTGATGTAGAATAACATGATCTACCTTTAGCAATCATTTAACTCCTTAAATCAGAAGAAACAAGCCCCAATATAACTGAAAGATTTTAAAAGCATCATACCTTCTATCACTTTTATGTGGAATCCATTTGCTACAAGCCTTGGATCTGTCAAATAACCTGGCCCATTGAAATTGGGGTAATCCTTCTGCATTTTATAAAGAGCAGCCATATACTGAGATCCACCGATCAGACTAGGAAAAAAAACATCCCCAAAGTGTTACAAACCAAAATATGAAAATTAAAACTGTGAGAAGAACACACAAAAAAAGTAGTAAGTGGTGAGGGGTGATCAAGACTTCTAAAAGTATTCTGAGAAAGCAATTTGTTTAAATGAACAACATCACAAGTGTTCACATATCTTAAAGAGTGACCAAGTTGAGGCATATAATAATAATTACATCAGTTATTTCCTAATCTATGAGGGAAAGTTAGTGACACTGCAGTCGTTAAAATGTGGAACATTTAATTTTTTTTTGGGGGAAAAAATTTGTTTTCACTGCATTACTGATAAACTGGTCAAAACTTATTCAACTGGAATATGACCAGGCCTGCTCACTACTGTAGGGCAAAACTATACAAAACATAAAAGTCTGTTCTTACACATAAAGGAATGCACAAATAATTACAGAATTAGCAAAAAGGTCCTTACCAGAATTTACTGTAAATAATTACCAAACACTACTCGAAATCACATACCAATGTTTGCTCAGTTGTACTATACCTGTCTGTTAACACAATTGGCTTGTCCAGTTTCTCTACTGGAAGCTTATGATTCATAAGTAATCTTTTACATAGCAGGGCTTCTTCCAATCTGTATGGATTGAGTAACCTTAGCTTTTTTTCAGCAGCAAATATCCAGACATCAGGAAAACTTTGGTGACGGATCAGGAAAAGCTCATGTTGATCTGAATAATTTTTCTCATGTCTCTGATGCTGCTGTCTACAGGAACTCAAAGAAAATGGCACTGTCACAATCTTCATAGACTGTTCAGTTTGCCACTTCTTTTCAATTTGAGCATGAAATATCTTGTCAAGCTTCTGCTGGTCGGAGAAGGAAGTCTTCAGCTTGGGTTTCTGTTTTCCTGCCTCCTTTGTTGGCCGGCGTACTTTCTGTCCCATAGCTTTCTTGACCTCTCTGTTGTATCGTTCCAGGTCTTTATCAGCTTTTATTTCATAACTTAAAAGAGAAAATAAACCAGTAGCATCATCAGATTAAAAGCCCCAAACCCCAACTCTGAACAAACTAAAGCAAAAGGCAAGGTAACCATTTCAACAGACAAGAATAATGTCCATGGTTCATTCAAGCAGGCACATCAATATGCTTTCCACTATGATGGAAGAGAGAATGATAGAGGGTACTATGCCCATATTACATTACTCTCTGAAGATGATGAGCTGGAAATTTTCCTTCATTGTGACAGTCAGCAAAACCTGAATTACAGAAGGAGGAGGAGTAGAATGCCTCATATAAAGAGCTACAGCAAATTGCTTTTGACCTCAGTCCCAAAGACTGTTTAACCCTAATTCACACCCATACAAGTAATTTTGTCACAAGTAGTTTTGTCACAAAGTCATAAGCTTCTAGAGCTCTACAGACTTCAAGGGGAGTCCATGTGGTTTGGTAGGAGTCTGGAGCCTAACTTCATAAGCCTCAGCCTTTACTTAATACAAAGAAATACATTTGATTTCAAATGGCCTAAGATTACCCACAGAAATAAAAAGTGTGAGAATACAGAACAGATATGACTGTCACAGCATTCTGTAAGTAACAGACTTAGATTTTTCAAAAAGTACTCAAGAATGAACTTCTTCTAAATTCTGTCTAAACGGTTAAAACATTACTACATACTAAATTTCTGCAACCTGAATGGATTCTTAATGAGCTTACACATGTCAGAAAGAGAGCTAAACTTTTATAGATGTCAGGTTTATGCTTGCCTATTGCATACGAAACTTTCTTTTTTGAAGGCCAAAAAGATGATTTCCTGAACTCCCTCTTTTTGCTTTTATTTGATAGTCTGAATTCTAGTAGGTAATTCAAACAAGTCCAAACTTCAATAATAATAAATAATAATAATAATAATCAGTACTATCATATGCAAGTATTAGAAATAAGTATTTTAGCTGGTCATATTTATTTATTGCTACTTGCTGAACAGTTTGATTCAATTATGTGTATGCATGCTGGAAAACTAAGGTCAACAAAAGGGTCACCATTTGCAATTAATTATGATGTGCTAGCATTCACATATGGTACCAATATTTAGTTAACTAAAAAAGTCAGCTTAAATAGTTTCTTGCAGTAAATCATGTCCTAGAAAATATGGAGTGAACGTTAAGATAAAAAACATCTGCTCCCTTTAAAATGAATGGATGAAATCACTTGAACAGATTTTTTTTTTCTACCCAAATACATTTGTAGCTTTGCCCAGATCAATAAATACTTTGTTTTGAATAGAAACAATTGTAATGCAGGAGAAAACTATATGAGAACTGAGCTTTGAGTGATACACTGATAATGCAAATCATAGCACCTCCAAAAAAAGTCCAACTTGCCTGACATCTTAAGACTACCACCAGAAAAATCCTAGCCTTAAAAGCTTTTATTGCAAGTTTTGCAAATTCATATCCATAATGATCAAGTGATTTGCTCAGCATCAAAGAAAACAGCAGGTGTACAAACTACAAGGGAACACCTTTGCCTTTTCAAAAATCCTTTCACAGGGGAAAGTGTAATCAACAAGTGCTACAAGACCACTTTTTTCTCTGCTTGGTGAATGAAGACACTAAATTCAGGATCCTTTCCTGATGCTTCAAAACATAAAGACAAGGATATTTCAGAACCGGGTGTAAGGAGGGAGTGGAAAACTAGAATGAAGTCTAGTTTCTAAGGCAGCTTTGGTTTAACTAGAAAAATGCATCCACAATTTATTATTTTCCCCTTGCATTGTAAACCCAAATGAAATATTTTGCATATAACACAAACCTTTTAATATAAAGACCTTATAGGTCAAATAATCTGAATTTTGACTATTCAGAGTAAACTCTGACTAGAAAGAGCCCCTTGTGTAGATTCATATGTGCCCAGAATAAAGAGTCATGCCATGCTGAATGTAACACATCTCAGCATCAGCCTCATCACATAATGAACCCAGCCATTCAAGCTGTCACCATGAGTACAATATTCAGCTTCTGTGCTTACTTGCTTTGTGAAGAGGCAAATAAAAGAATAATAAAACAGAAGCTTTTACTTGCCCATATAAGCTTTTCAGTTTGTTTTGCAAAAGCACAGGTTTCAGGGGACTAGCGCTGTTTTCTAGGAGTGGACAATACAGACCTACTGTTATGACTGAACAGATGCTGGGGACAGGCAACAGTGTGGAAGGCCTAATAGCAATTACTAATACCATTATTTGTTATTAATATCTGGCACTATATAAATGGATATGGCTAGAGATACAATGGATGGCCAATGACTAGATGGTACCACAAAACTATCTCCACCCGAAGAAAAGAGAACATGTTAAATAAAAGGTTAAAATACAGTAAATAAATAATGTTTCTGGAATTCCTAAGTAAGTATATTTACCCCAGTGTGAAACAGTTGCAAATAATGCATATACACACACATTAAGTGATGCATGGAAAGTTTTCAGGCAATAAAAAACTACCACGCATGAGGGAGTTACTACTAGCCACTAGTGATAACATGCATGCTCCTCACCTGTCAACAGACAGCAAAGGCTATCATACTACCTGAAATTATGTTTCTCCCAAGGTACAAATATACTCATGAAGAACAATTTTAGAGTGCTGACAAGGTAATCTGTTAGTCCCATGATAACGTGCATGCAGTTCTGAACCTTTCCTATGTCTTCAGGATAACTACTGCTGCCACTGCCATGGCACTTGGAGGGATTTCTCCCACTCCTACCTGAGCCTGATATGCAAGAAATATTAAGGCCAGAAACATATGCAAGCTGTATTAAGTAAGAGCAGAGTGAGTGCAATAAATTAAATCCTGGCTTTGCAAAGCAGGAGGATATGTGATGCTGCCAACAGAGACATGCATGGAAGCTTTCCTCTTCTATTATAACCTAAAGACCGTAACATTTTACATTCCGGTTGAGTAATAAATGCTGGCTTGTTTTGAAAAGGCCATCCTATGTCACTACGAGACATCTGTTGGTTGTACTGCTCCAAAAAGGGACTTAAACTCATTTAGACCTGCTGATGGAACCATAGAAAGAAACAGAGATGCTGAAGCCAAGCGCACCCATTGTAATAAACGTGTGACTTTGTCAGAGAAGGATGGAGAACTAGGAAAAGTCATGTATTTCCAGCAAGGCTTGCCATGAAGCTGGGGGTATAGTGTGTTCAGTAGAACTGTGGCACTTTGGCTGCCCTGTTGCATATACATTTGTTGTTACCTCTAGGTGGCCCAATTTATCCAGAGTATCTGATAGGCAAGACTATGTTCTTTGCCAGATGAACCACAGTTCTTGTGCATTGCTGCACTGGAGGGAAAGCTGTCAGTGCATCTCTTCATGTTTGCTATTTTCTGAGGCAATTTTACAAGATTTAAAGCAGAAAAGAGGTACACTGAAGCTGAAATGTATGGATAAAACTAGTGGTTCACTTCAGCATCCATTTGATTCAATCCTATGTGTATGAAAAATGCATATAGTATATATAATATGCTGCATTCAACCCTACATATAAGGAAAACTTAATTACCAGAGAGGTCTTCTTCCTGAACTAATACAAAGTTAATCTGTAGGCACACTCTTTAACATAACAGTTGTACCAGGAAAGCAACCATGAAATCTGAAAAGCTAAAGCAGAGCAAATTAAAATTTTCTGAAACAGCTGGCAGAACCTTTTGTTTCATTTCATTAAAAGCGTGAACATAATTGGAGTAGATTTCTACTATTACATTAATATTTCTGCTAATGCAGAGATGGACAAAACACTTTCACACATGTATGGTTTTGTGATCATAGCATGTTGCTTGCTTAGTGAGCTTTAAATGAAGTAAACTGGAACCTAGATAAAAAAAGGTTTTACTTAACTCTGATACAACTGGTATTCAGAACAAGGCAGATGTTTTCAAAGTAAAACATCAAGGAAAATACATATATTAACAATAATTCAATAGGTGCAGTTTCTCTTTCTTATCACACCGCTAATCTTCTCTTTCATTAGTGTTAAAATTACACTGCCAGTATAATTTCCTCTTCAGTGGTCTTTCCTAATTGCCTCTCCTAGCTTCCGTCACATTAAGAAAACACATTTTCATAACACTTCCAACGAGTTTTGTTTTCAGAACCCAAATTTCATTTCCCGAACTTTCTGCTACAAATCACAATATGCATTCAAATCATCACATGTAAAACTATTAAAGATCTATTTTCCTCATTTGTGTGATGCCCTACAGTGTACTGCATTTTATAAAATTACAAATAAGATGTCCAAGGTTTGGTGTTGATTTTTCTTTTCTTTTACCTGTCTTAGAATGTCTCACAATCTGTTATTCTAATTCATCTTTTACCATAAGTTCTACATAAAGTACAAAATATACCTAATATTTTAACTGATTAAACCGCCACCCCAAATTCCCCTTACTTGCAGATGGATTTAAAAAAAAAAGTGACAATTTGGTTTAGACTGTAATCTAAGAAGAGGTTTGGTTCTGACTGAGAGAGATTAAAATTGAAATTGTGGCATAGTGCGAATGGCACTGGAATTGCTGTTTAGGGAAAAAAAGAAATTCCTTGTGTCATCTGTTTGGGTTTTACAAATATAATTCTGAGGTACCCCGGGTTGGGACTCTTCCTGAATTTATAGGAAAGGAATTTACCAAATGTTCAAGTCCTAAAGATCCTGAAAAAGAATCCTCACTTCATAACAATAAAAAAGAACTGCGCATTGGAAAAACTCTGGAGGAATTATACAGTCCTCATCCATCACCCCGCTAGTTTTCACTGACAGTGCATCGGGAGTGACAACATACAGGCAACACTTATTTAACAGAAGTTTGCAGGATTCAAACAGGATATTTATTGCCTGTTATCTGTAAATGACAATTCAGCAAAACCATCCCTACCTAACTACTGCATGACACAGTGGCAAAACAAGTAACTCAAATCAGCAGTGCACATCCTCACAGAGCAAAATGTGACAACCCACAATACTGACACTGATCTTAAAAAGTCAAACCCCATTTTCTTGTTCCAATTTTTCATAAATAACGAGGAAGTTATTTTATTTTTTTGTTCATTCACTGCATGTGACTTACTGGTTACCAGCTACAGAAGCAAGTCAAAGTCTGAAAACTTACTTCTTTTTTTCCTCTTCATTCAAATTATCCCACTGCTCTTCAATTTGCAGCAGAATATCCTCCATGCTGGTCTTCGGGTTATCAGTTATCAATTTTGGACGACATTCTTGAGTGAAAAATTCAATAGCAGACTTTGGTTTCTTTATTATTCTACTACTAATTAAGTCATAAGCTGTCACATGTCCAAACTTATCACTTATCAGATTTCTTTTCTCTACGCTTCGATTTGAGATTTGTGGATCACTGCTTTGTTCACTGGGATTCCCATTTTGCTTATTAATTGTTCCTCCAACTTGAGGAATCAGAATCTTAACAGGTTCCAGGTTGTCTCCTAGGAAGTTTTTAAATCCACTTCCCATACTCCAAGTATCAGCAGAGATTTCAGGTAAGTCTTTAGAAACTAAAGCTTCCCCATTTTTTTCTATTTCATCAATATTACCAGAACTCAAAAGACACTCATCAGCTTTTTTAGAACTGGGGTCCACAGGAACACTGTTACTTTGAATATCAGTCATATTCTGTCCACTCTGTTCATCCTCACACAATAAATTTAAGGAACTGTCTGGAAAGGCATCACTCTTAGAAACCTCTTTTTTGTCCAGGCAACTATGTACATCATCACCACAAAGTGTCTGATGATTTAAGCAGATCCCCATGTTTTTTCCTGCTTGACAGTTTTGCACATCACTGCTGAATGAAAGGAATGAAGTATGAGCATGTCGATCATCGTTTCCAGATGGTCCCATCTCATTAACAACCACATCTGTTTGTTCTGTTCTATGAACAAACATGTCTTCTGAGTTAACATCTGTTTTATCATTTTCACCAGGGACTGTAGCAGGTAGTGGCCCATACAGTGATTTCAACACATTTTCAACAGCAAGTAAGACAGATTCCTGGGGGGGAAAAAAAAAAAAAATAAATAAAAACCCAAACAGAAAAGCCACATACACAAGCACACCTGAAATTCTAACTGACAGATACTAAGGATATAGAAGAATAAGCAAAGTAATCTTATCCAGAGTATTTTTCAAGCAAATCTGGACAGATTATTGCAGCACAAGTTGGTCGCATATGCTCAAGAAGACTTTGAACTGGATACCTCAAATATTTTTTCAGAGTAAACCAGTGAAGCAGAATACCTAACACATCACAAAACCAATTAACTGCTTTCTTTATAACAGGGTACTGACTGCTTAAACCAGTATCACATAAAGCTATTCCCACCTAACATGGAGTTAGAAACTTACAGTCAAGACAGATGCACCAGCCCTTTTCATGTAAGCATGTTTGTGTAAGCGCTGTATTATGGTGCCTGCTTCCAAGACAGCTTTGCACAAAATGATGGAAGAGAAAAAGAAACTACCCCAAACCAAAAAACCCCAACCTTTTTTCTAACACCAAAGGAAAGATTTTAACTGGATCAAATGCGAGAATGCTGTGTTAATTTTCATATAAGTGACATTTGACAGGTAGTACTTTTACAAGATTAACACAAATACAAAAGCTTTCAGTGAAGAAGATCATCAATATACTAGTGTGACTATCTGCATTTACTTTGAATAACCTTACCTATTTGCAGCCTTAATTTCTGTGGCAGTTTTTCATATGAAGTGCTCATAAGTGAAAGCAACTTTATGGGCATTTATCACTACACAGCCTCTAAAACAAAGGTACATATGGTCTAAATTTCAGGTCTTGATAGCATGAAAAGGATGTCCTGAAACTTCAGTGATGTCAACAATTTATACACATAATGGCAAAATATTGCTTTGACCAGAAATCAGTTCACCCCCACATTCTTCCTTTATGTATGTGGTGTTTAAGAAGTGATTACTTTGTGCAGGTATCAAGTTAAGCATGAATGTAGGGACACATCATAGTTCCATTTAGTTTTTCTCACTATAAAGCCATCTGAAAACCAAGCGATACACATACATCTGTCAGTGTAAAAATCCCTGACATCAATTGGGAAATGAATTTGGAATAATACTCTACTTAACCTATTCAATACTTCTCAAACAAAACAATCTGATGACAAAGGTAAGCTATAACGTAAGTAAAGCAAACAAAAAACCACCAATAAAACAACAAAAAAAAAGAGTGGCACTGCTTATATTCAAACATTTCCATAATCTCAGAAGCCCTTATTCTGTTTATATAAGTAAAAGGCTGACAACTCAAAACCAGATTAAAACCTTAGTTACCTTATAATGCAGTAAAACTTGAGTTTTATCAGGTGTTAAATTCACATCCACAGCAGAGGCAGGTACAGTAATATTCAAAAAGAAGACAGGATATAAACGAGTACAGTCCTTGTGTGTAAGACTGTAGTATTGTCGAATTAACTACAGATTGATTTAATAGAGAGATGTCAGTAAAGGCAATAAAATAGACACAAAGGCACAAAACCAAAATTTGACATTATAAAAGCACAAAAGATTTCTTGGAGTTTTGGTTGGAACCAATTTCAAGATGCTAATGGTTGCTATTTTGACTTTCTGAATGAATGTACTGATCACACTTTGAAGAAAAGATGCTATGTCCAGATTGGACTGCAACTCCAGTTACTTACTTCCTCATCAACACAAACACTATTATTTGGCTGGCTGTTTTTTAAAGGAAATCTACCCATATATCATGTAACTTCACTGCTGTCTCTTTCATTCAAACCAAAGTCTGTTTGACAAGGTACCACTTGCACTACACATCTGCCTTTTTTCCAGAACAGGATTTTGTCCTTTTTTTAACCCAATTATATATTTACAGCTCTACTTGCGCTTACTATTTTCTCTATAATCCTCCCAAAAACTCCTCTGAAAGAATACAGAATTATTTAGTTGTTTCAGAATTTTGGTCTTGTTAACTAGAAGGGTCAAATAAAGATCCCTGAATTTCCTTCTCATATCAGGGATTCTTCCACAGATGTACATCCTGGAGAAAAGAATACATTAACAAGGCAAAGAAATCATAAATTGATTGTAAAAACCTAAGAGCCAAATCAGATTAGATTTTAATTTTTTAACTGTTTGGTGGGGTTTTCTGAAATTCTTAAATATTTTTTAAATTACATTAAAATTCTTTAAATATTTTCAAGATATTTTAACCTTAATCTTCCCACAGTCTGTTCTCAGCTGGCACTGAACTGTAGTAATAAGTCCACCAGCACTTCTTCCCCCTACACTTCACGGAGATAAAAGTGATCTATAGCTTCTTTTCCAAACCCACCAAAACGTGTTCTTACAGATGTGTACGTAACCTCACCTGGCTGAATAAAACCCCAACCACCCTCCTCCAAAAAAGCAGATGGTTAAAAATCTGGACACACACACAAAGAGTCAGCGGAACACTATTATTTGCATTGCTACAAGAACAATTCTACATGAGAACCCCACTTTGAATCTAGGCCTCTGCGTTGTGGTTAACAGTTGATTCTATTGTGGGACTCAAGCTGAGCTTTAAACTCCCAGAAGAATCAGGCACATCAAATACTGCACAGAGATGGATTAGCATTATTCAGCACTTAACATACCAACACAGGTTCAGGGCTTACATCTATAAAGCTTTGCCTGCAGCTGAAAACTCTTCACTGACTCTATGTTTTTTTATACGCACACTTTGGCACGAATATGATTTTCTTTTCTGGGGAGGGCAAGGATCAGGACAGCAAGGCTGCTCCAAATGAGGTGTTGTAAGGTTCAGTAGTGTGAGAAACCCAAGAGTATCAAATTCTGCCTGTACAATGCCTAGCTGCAGCCAGTGCTGCTGCACTATCACTTTCATTTTTATCCAATGAATACAGAAATTTAAAGGGAAAGTGTGTGTATTTGCTTGACCAGCCCAAAGCAAGAAGTAGACAAAATCAGAACTACTTTTAGAAGGATTCTCTTACAAGACACTACAATGCTAGTATCTTTGCCTGTAATACTCTAGTTATATTATGTGGGAAAAGGGTTGTAGATTACATAGGCATCTCCATCCTCAAACAAGTAATGTTTCTATTCCTTGAATAAAAAGCTAAAGGATATTACCTTCAGTATTTCCTTCTGATGAACTGGACGATTATTTATAAAAACAAAACTCCTTTCTGAACTTGACAGGCTTGTCAAAGAACTGTCTGATTCAGCTTTTGGGAGAAATCCAGAGAGATTTATCTGCAATGATAAAACAATTACAGCAAAAAAGTAGTTTAAACAGTTTTGGAGCTCTTTTTAGAGGCGAGATATTAAGATGAAATCGTACAGGAGCCCAAGTCAAATGCATGCATTGCTTCTTGAAAGTTATGGTAAAAAAAAAAAAAGTAAAAGCAATTAAAAAAAGAAAGAGGTTGAGAAGGATGAGTTTGTATCTATTTTTCTTGATGAAATTATTGAGAAATTTCCCCATTTGGGCTACCACTTGCATCACATTGCTGTCTGCAGCCAAAGACTACAGAGAACAACACTGGCCAGCTTTAGGCTTGCTGACTGTGGGATTTCCAATTTAACTCCTGTACAAGCTAAAGGCACACACTGCTGCCCAACCTGGTGAAGGCAGCAAGTGAATTACTGCTGTGGGGAAAGCCCAAAACACAGTCCTTTCCTTTCTACATGCAGGGCACTTTAAATAGCCTGTCAGAGGGCATTTATTCAGGGCACCTAAATTTACCTACACCACCTGTATCCAAATCAGCTGACTCTCGAGAGTGCTGAGCACCCATGACCCCACCAGAACCTGTGAGCACACAGCACTGCCAAGGAGCCTCAAAAACTCACACAATTTGAGTCCCTAACAAACTCCAAGTTTTAAGATTTTTCTGTTGAGATTCTTCAGCTTAGTTTTCTTCATGTCAAAATGAAGACAATGACTTCTGCTGCCTGTCCCATCACATCACCCTCTCCCCTACCAAACAACTTTGAAGCTGCTGGACTGATTTCAATTCAATCTGATGAAGAAGCAGAAATCCCAAAGATATTAGATTTCCACAATTTCTGTGATAACTGACAGCTGCTTGGAGAGGACAGCCTCAAGATAATGACTGTACTAAGGGAAAGGCAATTGTAACATTTCAAAAACCAGGATCCATTAGCATGCGAGAACTGATGTTTCAATCAACCCACATATTGCCCCATGCATCACCCACCCCACTGCCACTGGCACCAACTAATAGGTGAAGGAACACTGGGGCATGGTAAGGATGGAGATTTTTGGAGCTATGGGGAAGACTCTAGAATGTTCTGGTAGTAGGGGGGATCACTGAACACAGAAATCAGATCTTGTCAGCTTTGCTTTTGGCACAGTCACCTGTATTTACTAAAATCCAAATTATCATACATTTGAAACAGAATTTCAAATCCCTGGGATTTGGCCTATTCTTCCCATTCATCTACGTCACACCAGCTATCTGCTCATGTACTCCCCTATGCCCTCTTGACCTTGTAATATGCATTCTGTGCTAAAGCTGGAGTGTTCTGGTCAGCAACCTCGCACATAACCAAACACCACTGGTCAAGTTAAAGAGGTGTCAAATATCTGTTGGATGATTATCAGAAAACAACATGCAGCACTTCTAGATTTTATTCCGCAACTTTATCACATCCTCCCTGAATGTTCCTCCTCTATGCTTCAAGCTCCTTTTCTAATTCCCAAGTATTATGCAAAAAGTCTTTCACCCCAGACAACATGTTTTATATACAGACAACATTAAATCAAAACTGAAAGTCTCCAAATAACTCATTTAAGAAGTTACCAGATTTAGAAGTGGCTGACTGCTGTTACTATTTACAGCCATGCAGTATATCAGTGTGCTCATTGAAGTCAGCAACAACTTCTACAACTAATGCTTACTAGAATTTTCACATTAAAAAGATATGAAGCATAGAGACAAAATCACAGACTAGAATGTATTACAGAATTTTTGATTTTAACTTTTCAAAATTAATAGCTTTAATAAAAATCAATTTATACAAGTATTAAATATATCTGTGTTGACAATACACTGTCTTTCTTAAGTACTCATCTCTGTCCCAGTTTCACTTGTATCTGCTAAATTTAACCTCCACAGAAGGAGGGACAAGGAAAATTTCCTGTGTGAGTTTTCAGTCAAAATAGATCCATCCATTTACAAGGCTGGGGATGTGAAAAGCACAGATGCTGTTTCATACGTGTAAAAAATTGTGACTTTTTTTATTTGCTTAGTTTTAGTTTTTATTTTACAAGTAGCTCCTGAGTTTTCATGTGCATGCTTTGGAATCAGCTTGAAATGCATTACTGTTTCATGGAGATGTTTTGAAGAAGGCCAGTCTTTGAAACCCCTGGATCACATAAGTTTTAACTCTGCAGTTATTAAGGTATGGCTTACAGAAAGTTGTTTATAGCAAGATTAATTTTGTCTTTGGAGTATATTTTGCAGCAAAGGTGTATGAAACTATACAATGAATAAATAGGAAAGGAAAAAAAGAAAAAAGCTACTCTCTGGTTTGTGTACTGAATGAGGCATGTGAAGGAAAAAAGCAGCGCACGCCTTGTCATTAAATACCTATCCCAATACCTGCACACAGCAGAGAAAGAAAGAGTTACGCAGGCAACCTTAATTCTGTCATTTCACAGTGTTTGGATGCTTAATTTAGAAATGCCCATGGTTTCTGAATGTAGATTAGTGCATAAGCAATATGCATGGATCACTTATATACCTATAAATGACGCACATGGTATTCTACACACTATTTAGAGAGAGAGAGAGGGAGAGATGGAATGTTCCCCCACTTCTATTCAAGGAATATGGATGCCTCATGATATAGCAGAGAGGTAATGCGAGAACCTGAGTGACTCCTTCAAGCCCTTCTAAATACCCCCATGTCTTCCCTTTGGAACTCCCTGCACTTGCCCTGTGGGACACATCCAACCTGCATTCAGGTAAGAATGACTCTGGATGTTCTGCTCAGACATGAACAACTAAAACACTTTAAACTACAAGAACCAACTTTACTTTTTTCCCTCACTGCCCTGCATACGCATACTACAAGCATTCTGACAAACTCAAGACTTAAGTCTAAATAATACTACTAAATTGTAATACATATGTATATTAAAGTCTGAATAATCCCATTAAATACAACTTAACATGCTGAATACACCTACTTAGACATCTCTGATCAATCAGCAATTCTGCATTTGTCATCGCAACTGTTTTTACTGCCATTCGATCAGTGCCACATGAGTCCTGACTAGATAATTCTTGGGAGTGGATTTTCAATCACCAAACTAATAAATTTTACAGAGAGGACAGTAATAAAATCAACTACATTAATCACTTGTCAATCTGAAGATAAGTCTCTTATTCAAAGTTTCCTTCTTTCTGAATACTGATTGAGGTGTCTTTATTGATGCTTTAAGTGGATTTGGGATATGGAAGTTTAAACTCACCTCAGGATCTTCACAGCAGTGTTGAAAAGGTACCATACTGCCCATAACGGCTGTTCCCAGAACTGACATACAGGCCATTTTGTGATCTGACACCCTGGTCTTCTGCCAAATAACTGCCTGAAACAAATGGCACAGAGTCAAATTTTTGACATTATATTTGTTGAACTCAAGTCATGTCTATGAACATGCATATGCAACTGCACACATACTGTATATGTAACATTCTGTACTTTGACCCTTTTATAATCACAGCTTTCAGTGTTAACACATGATAGGGTACTTTTTGGCATGTCTTCTCATATTGTATTACTTATTTAGAGTCATAGTGATTGGAAAATTAAGCAAGCTTGTATTTATGAATGCTACATGGCTTATCTGGTCTTCTGCACAGGAAACAATTATTAGAAACAAATCAATAAAAATACTACTTCTCTTAGAGGTACAGCAGTAGGCCTTGTCTCTTCACAAAGCATATACATCGAGGATTTATTGACATGTCTCTGGCACAGTGGTCAGCATTTGAAGGTGACTGCAATGCTTATGGTACCTATACTCAAGATACAGGCTGTTTTGGTAGAAATCTGGCTATTGGATGCCCATTCATAGCTGTCATCTGGATACTCTATGACAAACCTGCTGTTTAGAAAGGGAGGCAGTATCTAAGGAAGCATAAGGAAAGTGGCTGTCTAATGAAAACTTTACAAATATTAAAAGGATAAAAGGATATCTCCTATATTAGCTACACATGTTGCAATGCTATTGCAAAGATTTACTAAATACAGTAAGGCAGTATGAACTGTAACTTGCATCAGAAGTTACCTGTCAGGTCCTCTTACATATAAAGAATGTATGAGCTACTCTGGGCCTTGAAATTTTGTCTCTCACTAATGAGAAGTCCTATACTAAATAGCCACTAATTTAACTCCAGATTTGCTTTTATTGGTGTGTATCAACTATTAAGAAAAATTTCTTAGTTGCCTTTCTCCTTCTAGACAACTGACACTGCTCAATTCAGATCCACTTATGTTTGCCCCTATTAGCTGACTGAGTGTATTTCAATCTGCAACATTAAAACACAAAAGAAAAAAATGCATCAAGTTGCAATTTAAGCCTGATATTACTGTTTAGTAATTACTAGTGCTGTTTAAAATGGATGCTTTCACTAGGTGCTAGGTGTCCACCAAATTCAAAATGAGTTCACAGTATACTGGTATAGGATGTTATCTGAAAGCATGGTGAGTGAGCAAAGCATACACATGAACCCGTCTCAAGAAATGCAATACACAGCCTTAAAATTCCACCTGTCCAGTGGGATATTTGCTGCCCTTCAGGGGTGAATTCCACAGAAGCACACGGTGCTCCTGTAAAATGATATTCCCTTCCAACAGGACAGGTGGAATTGTAAAGCCTTGAGACTGCTGATCCTAAAACTATTCCCCAAATCTTTAGTTTTCCATTTCTACTTACATTCTGCAGCATTTGCAAAGCAGGCCTTTTCAGTCTGCCTGAACCTAACCAACCCTCTAGACACAAGCCTGTCACATGCTGGATCACAGCTCAGCCATCCTACGGGGAGCATGAACCCCTCAAACATAAAGGACAATTTACTTCAGGGAGGGCAGAGAAGCTGGAGCAAGTAGGCACAGCCAAGGGCCAAGTGTCCACAGCTTTGGCAGGGAGTCCCCGCTGTGCTTCTGCAGCAGGCAGCAGCTAAGGACAGCCCAGGGCTTCCCAAAGCATGCTGCCTTTCAGCCTCTCTTCTTAACACCTGCTTTAAATCTCCTCAAAGACATTTTGGAGTGATTAAAGAATTTGTCCTCTTCTTTAGAGCTCCTCTTATAAAACATATCCTGTACTGCTTCTATTTTAAAATTGATTACTTAAAATGGAAACGCAGAGTGCCAAGCCTATTTTTCTTTACTGGATGTACTTTAAATTAAATGCATGCAACCAAATTGAGAAAGACACTTGTTACATGATTAACATAAACATCATGCTGTTTATTTTAGGTTATACTAGTGTGATGCGGCAGGTACAGATATAAAACTTAGCTGCTGATAAATGCAAGGTTATTACACTGCTTGACCTGTTGAACGGCTGATAACTCAGGACTGTGAAAATACCACTTCAGTAAGGTGGTTGTAAGAAAGCTCTGGAGAACAAGAACTTACTAAATGCAAACTTGCTAGAAGTAGATACGGTTAATAAGTTCACAGGGTATTTTTTAGCTATTCATATTCAAATATTCATATATAATGCTCAGAACTACAGACAAAGTTTTAGGAACTGGTTGCCACTGCAAATTAAATTAAAGGCTATTAACTAAAAAGGCCAGACAACTCCTAAATTTCTATACTACTATAAATATGTGTAGTAGTATTTTTTATATATATATAAAAATATATATATTTATAAATTTATATACTACTATACTGAAAGCACAATTAGATGGTATGTCATTTTTTAGCCCCAACTGTTACAAGCAGTAACACAGAAATAGCTAATAATTTAAAGAAAATTGGCTACACTCTCCAGATATATCAACAGGCATTAGCAAACCCACAAAGAAACAATGCCCATTCCTTTAATGTATTTTAGCAAATGCCCGTTTCCATGAGGTTCCTGCAATACCCTATTTTTTTAACCTTGCTGATACCCTTCAGTTTAGCTAAAAATATACCCCCACACTCCCCTCTATATTTTTTTTCTAGGTCATATAAAGCGGGTGTCCAGGATGAGCCAAGGAAGAATCTGACTCTAGTCAGTATGATGACACTGCAGAAACAGCCTACTCAAAGATATATTATTACATACAGCCTGTCTTAGGTTTTGCTAGAGCTAGCCAAATATATCCCAACTCCCTCCTTGCTTCATTGAGAGGGATTACCTGATCTAAATCCTCAAAATGTCATAGCGTATATAAAATCTATTGCACATATACAGAAGTACGTGCATGTGTGTGTATGTATTTCCCCATTCCATGCAGCCCTAGGATATACGCATACTTTTGTGGAGGATGACAATATACATGCACACATGAAGACATCTCTTATTTAGGGACACACAGACATAGGCCAAAAGGATTTCTTGATAAAGAGTGGAGAAAGGGTTTGCAACCTCTTTCCACTGGGGTCCCTGGGATATGGCAGGAGGTAAGAGCTGCTCATATTTGCCCCCTCAGATACCAAGGAAGGACAGTGGAAAAAATGTGGCCACTCCTCATCCTTAACTGTCCTTCATATTTCAGAACTTCTATCAGCAGACACAATGATTTGCAATCACAGACAAAAGAAAAACCTTAATTAGAGCTTGGGATTGGATACTGCTGTGGGCTGTGACTACTTCAGTGCAACCATGATGCTACAAATTATTACTACATAATGACAGTAACATAATGAAATGGACTTTTACTGCCCACAAGCCCCCTAATTTCTTCATTTGTTTTGTGATGATCCTTGTGTTATTTATTCTGTAATAATGCTCAAGGGTGTAAAAGTCTAGCAGAGGTACTGTTCATGATACATGAACAGTAACTCTATGTACCTCTGTGCTCATGGTACATGAACAGTAGGTTGATAACATAACATGAGTTAGTTCTGTAAAAGAGAACTGTATTTCACAGTTTGTCTTTTACTTGCTTTAAAATCCTGTCTTTAGCTTTCCTGGCTTAAAACCTGATAGTTTATTAGGCTCCAACATAACTGAAAACATCACTGCCTATCTGTTTTTATAAACAGGCACAAAGCCAGGCAGCAATATCCAAACCAACAACACATCACCTTATATCTAGTTGCAAGGGCTGGCACATTCTCAGCAGTGGAAGAAAGCCTAACAGCTAAAATCAAGAAAAGACCAGGATAAAGTCCTAACCACATTCTTTAAAATCCCAGCTTTGAAAGCATTGATCTTGTTTATCAGCTCCATGCCATAACTGATGTCTTGCTTTAAAACCAATGGTAAATTATCTGACTAAAAGAGAGCGCTTGTGTGATCTTTCCTTGAACACAGAGATCACAGCAGCATTTTAATATCGCTTAAAGAAAAGTAACATGACTCTTTACACAATCATAATTATTTTCCCCATTTATTTTATACTTGCTGTGAGGAATCAGGTGTCCCATCCATTTCAGAAGTGATGGTGGGACAACTACCAGAAGAGGCATGCAAGAGAAACTCAAGGCACCATTTTTCCCCTCATCAGATGCAGCTGACACACCTCATTATCCCATGGGCATCAGCATTACAGCTATCAAGGAGACTTGTTGAAAGACAGTAATGTTCCACATCCTACAAATTCCCATGTGTTTCCTGCCTAGATTTTCCTTTTCTGATATTGCTCAATAAAAAAGGCTTTCTACAGCATCATGCAGTGGAGAAATGCTTGGATTTCAGAGCTGGGAGATAAGTTAGGAGAGGAGCTAACAATATTACAAGGAACCAAGAACTTTTATCTGGTAACACGTCTTCAGAGCCTTTCAAGAATTACAAAGACTATGCAGAGCTGTAAGTTTTTTGGTTGTTTTAACCACACATGTTCAGCTATGAGTGTTTACAGAAATCGACTTCCACAGCAGAAGGTGAAAAAAAAAAAATAAGTAAAACCTCACAAACAACTAAACTACTGTCAAAACCCCACAGTTTCTAATCCTAAACTGTCATTCAGAGTATGTACATCATCACAGCAAATTCCATTAAATAAAGGGAGGTTTAAAAGCCTTTTGTAAAACAGCAGTTAAAAGTATGTTGGTAAGGAAGAGAGAAAATTCCCAGGCAGCTTTGGAAACATCCTTTTTCTGCTAACCTTTTTTAAGTTACAAAGTGAGTGTGAAAGCCTTGCAAGAGCTAAGGGCACCTCTCACTTTCTGCAACAATCCCCATGTATGTGCAACAGTAATTGTTTTGAGATTTCAGACATATTCTCCGCTGTCATTTGAAAAAAGTGATGGATGAGAAATTGGAAACCTCAAGGAATTAGTAATAGGATATAAAGCATTTCACCTCTGGGTCACCAGTTCAAATTCAACCAGGTTGGTGGTGACCAAAAGTAGTTACCATCTGGCAGCTGTTCTCTGCCTGATGTAAATCGAGTTGAGGGTCTCAGCGCATTTCCTAGTGGACAGGTGTCCTCAGCACAAAAAACATCATAATTAACTCTCTGTTTGGCTTCCTCAGCAAAGCCATTGAACAACGAATGGGAGTAAAGACTGAGCTGTATTCCAGGTCCGCATGAAAGCACAGCACTGTAGATTCTTAATCATAATTCCTCTTCAAATTTTAAGACACACAGATTAGGGAGGGACTTAATTTATTATCGTTACATTAAACAGAGTGGCCTTTCCAACTCACAAAAGAGCTTACATGCCACTGTTTCTGCTCAATGCAGATTTCTTTTCAACATACAGCTACAGTAGAGTTTGGAAGCACACTGAATGAATGCAAAGTATAATGGCATGATTAAAAATGGTAAATTTACCCTAATGCACTTACTCTGTTTCAAAACCTCCACACTTATTACAGAGAACTCAGATACAGAAAACAAACTGGTTTTGGACTATTGGATACAGACTGTAGGTTGAGATTATCCAACTTTGGAAATAAGAGAAGAGTTACCGCAAAGAAAAAAAAAATAAAGATGGTATCCTTTAGGTCAACACCAACCACAAAAGGAGTCTGGGGAAAAATACAATCCATAGTTACAATAGCAGATTTAAAATGGACCTCTTGCATCCAGAAGTTCTGACCCATGATTCTCTTAAGAAACAAACAAAACCTAGTTAGAGGCAGAACTCTGTGTGTGAGCAAGGCTTCAAAATATTATGCATGAAAAACACCAGATAAAAAATACTGCCTTATGCATCTTTTTCCTCAACAGGAGCTGCAAAATTTATTGAGTATCTGTATGGCCCACCTGTGCTTTGCACAAGACATGGGACCACTTGCATATGGTATGACCTGCTGATAGGCAACATCTCAACCACCTGTTGCCATAATTTGTTCAGCCCTATCATATCTGAAATTGTTAAATCAGGTATAGTTATTGGGTGTCCTCTCTTGTTTCAGCATTTGTGGAATATAGGCAACTAGACCAGAAGTCCATACCAGAAGTATTCCATCTCATCAGCCTTTCAACACACAAAGGCGCTTCCTGAACTTGTAAATGGCTTGCAAGACTGAATTAAGGGGAAGAACCCTCCACCACCTTGGGTAAATTACAGCCAGAGCTCATAGGTGGCCAGAACACAGCATTTGGGGCTGAAGAGTTTGATGCAGTTTAAGCAGCAGCTGACTTTGTAATGTTCTTAGCATGCCTTCAGATAACATTAACTTTAAATATACTTGCCGAATACTCATGTAAATTATTTCCATTTGGCTGTCTCATTATTCAATATGCTTTCAAGGAACATGGTGATGAAAGAAGAAAAATACCTCTTTCTAACATAACCATACTGGCAAGAGGATCAACATTATCAGTATTCAAAGAATGTCTTGGCAGGATAAACCTTCATAAAAAGAAGGAGCACTAGCTAATCCAAGTTGTCAAAATAGCAATAGTACTTCAGAGGTTGATCTGCAAAGTGATTCATTATTTATTGCTAATGCAAACAAAACATTCTGAACAGAAAGAGGAATCGAGTATTTTCTATCTTGCAAATCCACTGACAGAGAATACACAATAAATGAACCTTAGAATGACTAATAAATACTTACTAAAAAAAAACCAACCTAAAGGCAGAAAAAGCATTGTGGTTCTTCACAGAAAAGAGATCAGACACTTCATGGCGATATTTCCCTAACCAATACAGAGATAAAATGTGGCACAACAAGAAGAAAAAAATCCTGGATATCTTATTCAGAAGCAGAAGGCACACCTTTACAAAAAAAACATGGTGGATATAAAACATGCAACATATTGTGCACTCTAAAAGCATGTATATATATTCAACAGCTCCATAAGTGCTTGACTTGCTAAAATAAGTTTCTGCTAGAATCTATTAGGCAGCCATTTCAGATGCCCAGCTTCAGACACCTCTATGAAAGCTTCAAACTCATTACATTCTTCCTTAGTGAAGCTAGGGCTATGCTTTCTTCCATCCCCCTTTAGTTTCTTACAAAATACAGAACTTCAAAGACTGTTTGATTGTTGGGTTTTTTTATGTCCTGGTGTTGTCATTTATTTTCTCTGAAATAAACTTTTATTTACACTTTTTCCACTTACTACCTCTTCTCTTTCAACCCATCTTTCCTCATCTCCTTCTGTAATGCCTCATCTCTGCTACCTTCATACTCTTTTCAACCTCGGAACCTGATCTTACTCCTGACATGGATCTTCTTCCATTGCAACAGAAAGTATTGGCTCAGAATCAAGAATTTGGGATTCTAGGAACTCCTCTGAATAAATACATATACATTTTCCTTAAACTAATACATAATCTGTGAGCTACGTGAAAGATAAAGCCATTCTAAGAAGCTGATTCTTTCTCTAAATACATTTCAAACAGAAATAATAGCCACCACCACAAAATCCCCCGCAAACCAAGAGCAAAATCAACCCCCAACCCCTCAACCCTCCCCCTGCCAAAAAAAAACCCCAAACTCAGAGAACCCAATTCAGTAAAATTTAACAATTTCAAATGTCTTAAAAGGCATACTGCAGTACGTAATGTTTTATTTTGCAAGGAATAACAACAGCAGTAGAAAGACAGGAATCTGCATTCAAAGATTAGCATTTTCAAACTTTTGTAAAGACTTTACACATGCAGAGAGACTGACTACACTTTTCGTACGATTTCATTTTCCCTCAGCAATAGCTACCGAGCGACCTCTTGTGTTAAAACGTTTAAGCAGTTTCTTACCTGCTTTCTTTTCCTAAACAAATCAAAACGAATCTAAGGCCAGCAGCACGAAATGAAGAGCCCAAAAACTCAGCATCATCTCTGTAATAACAACAAATGATACTGCCTGCAGATAGCATCTGTACTGATTTATTTTACCTAATCAAACTGTGTGCTGAAGAATTGATCTGTGAAGCTAATAAGGTAGTTTGTCAAAACCAACATGTGATGGCTATCGTGCTGCTTTCCACACCATTTTTGCAGTATTGTGACAAACAGATGTGATCAGCTTATTACACATCATTGTACTAAGATAAGCAGAGAAAACAAACAAAACTAAGGTATGTAATAGTCTAATCAAAGGGGATGGAATCAAAATATCATGAAAAAAAATAAAATTGCAACTTTTCAGAGAGAGCAAAAAAACCCCACCAATAAAAGACAAAACTAGTTTTATTAACCAACATTTAAGACCACTACTGTGAACCACTGCTAGGTATATCAAGGAGTTTAACACAACCTAAGAAGTGCACACCCCTGAAACCTCTGGTTTTGAACCTTATTCAGTCCCAATGAAGTAAGACTGAAAATAGCTACACTCTCCGCTTCGCAATACTAGTTCTATAGCAACAAGCATAGCTTTTGTTTTTCACAGTTGCTACTCTTTGCTATTTAGAAATACATATATAAATATAGTCAGAGCATGCTTCATAACTCCAGAAAAGGATGAGCAATCTGTTGCCATTTCAAGAAAGCAGTGTCATTTGTCATTCCCACTGAAAAGGAACTGAAGTGTGAATGTCTGGTTGATAAGAGTAACTGATCAAAATTGCTCAATGAACAGGCCCAGTAACAAGATCAAACAAACAAAACTATTTCAGAACAGAAAAAGAATTGCTGAGGGATCTTGCCACAAGATGTCCCCCTCCACTTTGTGGCAACTTGGAAATTCATTAGCAGAGGTTTCCTCAAAAAAGGAAAACAAGCAGGAGTACAGCCAATAAAATTAGCTGTGTTCAATATACTGTGAAGACAAAGTAGCCTCCAAGTAGCCTCTGAATCTGTTCCAAGTAAAAACAAAGAACTATCTCAACTAAAGTCTGTTGTTATAAAATACATTACACTTACTTACATCCATGTAGCAAATTGTGTTGAATTTTTCAGCTTTTTTAAATAGAACCATCATTATGTATTGAGCTTTTATGACTCAGCATACAGCAAGATAACCCTGACCAATTCAGTTTTGAGAGTTTTTTCAGGTGGCTTAGGTTAAAACTTATCAGGCCCCATGGCCTAGTAAGGTCTCACTTCTGTGTTCTGCAGACCACCACTAACACCACTGTTACTAACCACTAACATGTAAAGTCATTCTTATACTACTAGCATGTAAAATAATTTTTATATATATCTAACCAGCTATCTGTTGGAGGAGACCAAAACCATTTGAAGCTGAGTTTTAGAAGTTTATAATCTAAATCTGTAACCAGCATAACAAGGGGTAACAGGTTCAAACTTAAACATGAAAGGTTTAGATTGGATATAAGGAAGAAATTCTTTCCTGTTAGGGTGGTGAGGCACTGGAATGGGTTGCCCAGGGAGGTTGTGACTGCTCCGTCCCTGGCAGGGTTCAAGGCCAGGTTGGGTGAAGCCTTGGATGACATGGTTTAGTGTGAGGTGTCCCTGCTTATGGCAGGGGGGTTGGAACTAGATGATCTTAAGGTCCCTTCCAACCCTAACTATTCTATGATTCTATGATCCTATAAATACACCTCTCTGAAGAGAAAAAAGAAGTGAAACAGACCTATGATGAAAGAAAATTCCTAAGGAGGAAAGATTTTATGCAAGTATTAGGTGAACTACATAAAGTCATCAGAAACTGATCCTTCAAACAGCTGACAGAAAAACTCTTTATTACCTTATTATGTGTTAAGGTTATCCTCACGTCTGGTTTTATGATACCATATGCTGTTAATAGATCTTGGACTTTCTTCAGTTCTTCCTTACATTTTCTATTTGTTGAATAAAACTGCTTTCTTACAGGAAGATTCTTGAACAACTTTAGAACTGTAACTGTAGTACCTGCAAGGAGGTGATCAATAAAAGCAGAAATTACTATGAAAGGATACCACTGACTGGATATTGCAGAGACCTATATGTATGCTGCTGCATACAAAATAAACCCTAGTAACACTAAATTAGAGTACATTAGCATGAGAAGAAATATACCAAATTAGCAGTCATCCTCCCACAAAAAAAGCACTTCAAGTGCTGTGATTCCCCTCCTTTATTCAGAGTTATGACTGCAGCATTAATCTTCCTTTCATACACACTGACAATGATGAGAATCAGCACTAAATAAAGCTGAAGACACTTTCAGTGTATATTAAGTTAACTTTCATTAGTAAAATGGTTAACACACTAGAATCTAATCAGACATATCTGGAGGCAAAGGAACACTGTGCTCTAGCAAGGCCTTTTGCAGGCATTTGCTTTAGGGTTGTACCTGAGGAGCCAGATACCTCTGTTCAGCACACACAGTAAGGGGTGGAATAGTCATCTACCAACACTATCACAAAATCCTTGCCTGTAACGGTATTTCAAAGTATTAAATATGTCACAGAATTCAGTTAATCTTTCAACAATTTTGACAAAGACAGAGCAATGCAACCCACAGGCTTTCCAGCCATGGAAAATACTGCAGTCTAATCCTAAAAATGATTGATATTAGCTAAAATTAGAGCTCTCAGCTTTCTTCAGTATTTGCCCGTGTACTGGAACTTGGCAGCTTCTTCTGGCTTAATGGCCCCTTGTGGTCAGTTGGTGCTGAGAGGTGCCAGACTGTAGTCAGGACCTTGTTGGGGTACGAGCACTGCAAGCAGCTGGAGGGCAGGTTGTGGGCACAATACTGACAAGCAGCCACTGCAGCTCAGCTGGGAAAAGCTGTAAGTGCTTCCCCAGGAGCACACCCTTGTCAGAAAGGTGCATACCTCTTCTATGAATACACACTGTAAATGTGAGAACACAGGGTGATCTTAACAGTCCTCACTGAGCAACAAGTGGCTGAGCAGAACACAAGGCAGAGGACACGCTGCCCCAAACCTGCACCATGCCTGAACCACCAAGGCCACCTCTGAGGTCAGGCCAACCTGCAATCTTTCACACAAACATGAAGGAAGATTGCCAGCACCATACACATCCTGCAGGTTAGAAAGAACTGGGACTTTGCCTAGTCCTGTAGCCATGCTGCTTCCTGCAACTCGTTCACATAGCAGCAGGGCAACTCTTCCTCCTTTCGAGCAAGGATTTTGCTAAATACAGAATGTTATTTTAGTCCTGAACAAATCTTTCATATACTTATATAGTAAGTCTGCCTAGACCCGAGGCATTGAATTTTTACAGCTTTTGTTTCCGCTGACAACTTGAAGAAGTAAGTCAGAGAAGGAGAGGCTAGTTTATAATTACTATCTAAAGCAACTTACAAGACATATTATTTCTTACGATAACACATCCTCAGTTGACAAACATAAGGCAAGACACATTTGCAGCTGCAAAGATTTCATACTCAGCTTTCAGGTACAGAACAGGTATTTCAACATCGAATAGAGCCTCAAAGAAACACAAAATATTTCCGTCACAGTGTAGTATCAGAACATCCTACCTTGTCCAAGGTGAGAAGGCTTTCTAGAAGCTACATGCCCATTGCTATCCAAAGCATACTGAGTGCTGATATCATCAGCATCTGTCTTTGTTGTGATCAAAACCTGAAAAGAGTGATTTTAAGAAAAATATGTTAATGAAGAATTCACAAAGTTCAGCAGGAGCTCAGATAAGCTTTACTGCCATGCTTATCATTGCATTAGTTTAGTCACCACAGTTACATTTAATTAGTTTATAAAATTTTTTCCGTGGGTGTTTCTCAGTCATATCCTGCACTATTACTCATTTTCCCATCCATTTAACTAAAAGCCATGCATTTCTATCACACATAGCAACCCCTACTACCTACAACACGCACTTCTATATCTTCTATAGGTTAGACAGGTTAAACAAACAACTAAATCTATTGATAATTTTGCCTTTTCATCATTTATGAGAGAAGGCACACTATGACAGCTTCTTAAATTCATGTGAGATTTCACAAACACAACCACTATCAAACAAACAGTACATCATCTTTCTGTACCCAAACATATCTAGCAATCAGTGGTAGCATGTTTTGTAAGCTATTAAGGTAATAAACAGATCAGCTTTAGCAAGGCCAGTCATAAACCAGAAGTTAAGTACAACTACAGTTCCCAGAGTTGAGGTATCTTTTGAACAACAGAATCAGTGCACTTTAACCACCTGAAAGACGTAACGGTTATCACACACACAGAGCTTCAGGATATTATGGTTTACTTTAGTGCCTCCTATGAATCATTCAGAGTGCAGCCATGCCTCTTAGAGAAAAAACAGTACTTGATTACATAGAACTGACAGTATTACAGACCTACTTAAGGGCCAATAGTAAATTACCTCTTGATTGAAACTTCAGGGGGCAGTTTGTGTAGGCAGAATGCAATTAATGCCAAGAGCATTTAATAAACATAATTACTGATTCAAAGTTTAAAGTAATATCTATCAAAGTACTTGATATACTCAGGCCTCCTCCCATCTCTTATGAAATGTACCACAGAGCTGATTATAAAGACAGAACAGATGGCATTCTGCTCTGACAACTCATTAGAAAGAGCCAATGATTGAGGTCCATCATCATCTGTGAAAACACCAACACTTTTGAAAACATCTTTGGAAATCTCCATCCAAAACACAGCCCACTTCTGCTTACTGCAAAATGAATGTAGCCCAAGGTAGCAAGGAGTCAAGCTGTAACATCTCTCCTGACCTTGACAGCTGGTGGTTCTAATCAGACACGGTTATCAGTATTGTCATACAGGATCTAATGCTTGGCAGACAGAAGAATCTGAACCTTGACCTTTGCACAATATGAATACAGAAAGGCAGAGCACAATGGAACAGGTAGATGCTGCGCCCTTAACACTGAACATTTTTCAGATGGTTCTGAACAAATGTACTTACTTTCAGCCAACAAGTTAAATCCCAAATATCAGTACACTGTCAGTCCTCCTAATACAAACATATGGATCAAACCCAGGTCAGGGTACAGGTTCCTGTTTACTCACATAGACAACAAAGTTTGTGCAACTGCAGTCATACACATGTCAAAGAGCAATATGGAGCCCAGCAACATCCCATGACTGCCAATCACCTAGATAACATCAAGGAAGAACTCATTACAGGAATGGTAGCTATGTGGGCCATCAGTTCCCTAAAATTATTTCTCTTGGCCACCACCTCATTTTGATTTACCCTAATTCAAGGAGCAAACTCAGCCATACCCTTTGACGTATTTGCTACTGAACACTAAGAAGGATAAGCCAGTGTTTTAAGGAATCATGTATCTGTATGTGTACATACAAGGAATCATTATCTCTACCCTGAAAAACACTGTTTCCAGCCTTTTCTGACTGAGGAAAATAAATGGAGTGCTGGAGTATGACAGAAAGGCAGGGCTGATGACAATAAGAAATCCATACTGCTGCTTAACTGTATGACATGACTTCTGTGAGCAGGGAAAACACAGCATACACAAGCCAGACTATTCAGAAAACATACTACTGGCAGGCTGCTGGAACAAATTTAAAGTCTTTTGCACTGATATTTTAACAATCACACACAAAAAAATAATCATGAAACAAGAGACTCAACACATTTATAGCAACTGCTTACCTCTGATATACTGCAAATTGATCCCAAAGCTTCCCCACGGAAACCGTATGTTGTCAATCTTTCAAGATCCTCAGAAGAGCTTATTTTTGAGGTGTAGTGTTTAATTGCCATAACTGGAACATCAGCAACCTTGATTCCATTGCCATTGTCTCTTACTTCTATTTTGTTAAACCCATAATTCTCCTAGAAAAAGAACAAAGCGTAACAGAGCACTAGAATGAACAGAAAGACAAGTTTGAAGCAGTTAAGGTTACAGCTCCTAGCTTGCTTATTTGTAGAAACTGCGAGACCATTAAATGTCTTTGCTTAAAAATAAATAAATGAGTGAATGAATAAACAAACAAATGTTTAAAAACCAACCTACTACATGTTATGACCATGGAATCATAGAATAGGTAGGGCTGGAAAGGACCTTAAGATCAGCTAGTTCCAATCCCCTACCATAGGCAGGGACACCTCACATTTGATCATGTTGCCCAAGGTTCTGTCCAGCCTGGCCTTGAACACTGCCAGGGATGGAGTATTTCCCACTTCTTTTACCACCCTCACAGTAAAGGACTTCTTCCTTATATCTAACCTGAACTTCCCCTTTTTATGGTTTTGTTAATCGATGCCATTCATACCCTACAGTTTGGAAACACCACACTAATATAAATACACTAAAATCAAACCAGTAATTGAGTAATTAAAAAAAAAATACTCTGATGAAATCTGCAAACCTTAAGCTCAGAAAGAGATCTATAGCTGGAAAGCTAAGGACTTTCTGACCTCTTTCCACCTCTCTTACCTACTTGGTATCTTTTTGTTTTTAAATCACAACAAACAGACCCACATCCATCAATGGGTCCTCACAACTGTTTTCAATTTCAGTGTTGATTTACGTGACTTCAGTAGTTTTCTTGTCTCTCTACCATGTCTCACTATACAGAAGCTGAAATTCTAATGGGGGCAGAAACAAAAACTTGTAAAGAGGTATAATACTTTACATGAAGTAAAGGTTCCTAGAGGCTCTTTTAAAAACAGCTTTCGAAGAAGCAAAGTTCAGCCTTTGTGATTTACCTTTACATACATGCAATACATATTTTCCTGAATTCTAATTTAAATGAATCATTTCAATAAAGTACCAGCGTAAGTAGGGCCAACCTCTGAAAAGCCAGATAATGAGGAGAGCTAAATGGATGATGGAATCCAGGTTCTATAACATCTCAAAAAGGTGAAGCAAACAAATGCTTCATTCCAGCTACATTATAACTTACACATGTAAATCACACCCAAAAGAACCACAGGCCAGAAAGAGAAAGTAATTAGAGCCGCAGGATCGCTAAACTTCTTTCACAGAAGCATGCCTGGCTCTTTGAGAGATTATGATGCAACATACAGAAAAATGTGCTGTAGTGCATAACACATCCAGGCAACCCTAAAACTGGTTTTGCTTAGAAAGAATATCTTGAATGAGTGGCTGCCACCACTGATGCAAAGCACATGATGGCTGCTTACAGAAAGCTGACAGAAACTTTGTTGTCCCATCTGGACATATACTGAAACAGTTATGGAAAAATACAGTGTGCTCCCAGGGTTATTTCTTTAAGTAAAAAATAACACAAAAACAAAAGGAAGGTATCTAAAGGCATTATCTGTGTGCAAACATGGTCTGCATTAGGAAACATCACAGTTCTCTATAGTAGGCATAAAACTATATATTTAATTGATACAAAATAGAAATGGGGGTACCTTTCAATGTTCTTGCATCAATGTTTTTTTGTCATACTTTAACCTAAAGCCAGGACATCATATCAAGAATAAAAACATCATTCTATACATGCTTAATGCACAGTCATACTACAGAGGCAGTTGACTGTGCTGCTAACAACGCAAGCTCCACCACGTTCATATTCCTAAAAGTAATAAAGCTGAGGTTCAAACTAATAAACAGATGCCACTCAACACCATACAGGAAGGCCACGGTTCAGTCTGTAGTCAAATGATTGGCTTTTAAGTGAAATTAAATATCACATTATCTAAAACTACAACATAAGCTGATGCTTTCCCAATGTTGTGTAAAAGCTGATTGATGCACAGTGCAAAGATGCTCAGTAACATCACCTATTGCAGTTTGGTCAAACAGGTTAACAAAAATAAAGCATTAGCCAAAGCTTCCCACCACAACAGACCATTCCATGGTTTCTACTTGAGAACCATTCCACCTGCAGGCTAACTCTGTCTGTCTGTCTCCAAAAAAGCCATTCCTGTCTTTGTTCTGGCAAATGGAATCAGTCTGCACAAATCAGCTAGCCTGCCTAATCCACTGAGAAGAGGTTAAAACAATGAAAATTCTGCAAGTTTCAGGCAAAAAAAAAGTAATAAAAAAATCAGTCTGTAAAATTAAATTTCAAAGTTTCCATTCTCCCTGATGCTTTTGAACTAATCCAGAGTTAGGTGGTCACTGAGTGGGTATCATTATGTGGTTGACCTTATTTAAATTTCATGCAATAGCACTTTGATATAAAAGTATTATTACAAAAAGTCCCAGAAAAAAAATCCACTATTTTTCAGTATTACTGTTCTACAGTTGTGCAAAGCACAGGTTTCTTCTTCTCCCCTAGAACCCACAGAAGAACAATCAGCAAATCTTGTTTACTCAATGAAAACTGACAACCTCCCTAAAATCAGGTTTGTTTGGTCTAGAAATACAGTGATTTGGATTAGCCTGGACTGACAAAGAATCTAAGAGTAGTGGAGATGACTCGTGCACTAGAAATGGTTGAAAATACTTTTTAATTGGTTTGGGACTTCTCATGATGGTTATTGCAGCATGAAACCCACAGCGACTAGAGGGCTTTTCCCCCACTATCTGTGTGGCTTTATATTGGCACTCCAGTAAAAGGAACAAGGTTTGTTCTAACAAATTTTGAAGGCTCTAAAACCTTCTGTTGACTTTCTGCAGTTTCTGATCAGCTCGCAGGATCTGAGTCTAATATCTCATTCCCAGAACTGTGCACAAACTGCTCACTTTAGAGTTACTCATGAAACAAGATACTATTCAGCCTACATATTGAGATGATAGAGGTCATCACATATCACAGAAGTACCTTCAACTTACTCAAGACAAACAGCAAATAAGCATGTTCTTTAACATCTGCAGGAGACTTGGATGGAAAGCACTTGAGACTCATTCAGAAAAGAAAGCAGTGACATGGACAGAGAAACAAGCAGAAAATTGATTTCCCTCCTAATTAAGAGCATTTGTCTAACACTTAATTCAAGAATAGCTCATACATTCACTGTTATTTGCAGAACAGGAAACTGGATGCAATTCTGGATACATCCATTTATACGGATTGTAACAACACACTTTCTTACAAAGCAGGAGATGCTGATACTAAGCAGCTGTTGACAAAACACCACAAAACCAGAAATACTCATGACAGCAAGAGAAACTAATCAGTTTGCCATTTAATCCAATCTGGGGAAAAAAGCACAAGTTCTTTACTAAAAGCAATATTCCCCCTCTACCCCCCAAACTATCCTTGAGGAATATGTCAACTGTTTTTAGTATCTTGTAAAAATAAGATGTTAGCAGTAGCCAGAGTTCACCATGTGGTAATTTATATTATAAAAATATCTAACATGGCCATCAGCATTTTCTATTGTTTCCGTTTTCATCTTCCTGACAATATTTTGTAGTGAGCATTGAACATGTCAATCTAGCAGTGAAACTTTAGCCCAACACCTTTTAGAACAAGCTATTAGTCAGGAAAGGTAATTTGAAAGTAGAAAAAGAAGTACTAAAGAAGTTTCTGGGTTTACCCCAAAATACACTCAGGAGCACAAATATGCCCTACTGTTTCACCGGGGCCTCAAAAACATTAATGGAAATTGGTTTTGGACCATTTGTAGTTGAGGTTAAAATATATATGTATAAATACTATCAAGACCCTTCCATCCCCAAACCTTCATAGCCTAAAAAATACATTTGCAGTGGAACTTCCCTTGCCTCTTATTTTACATTCAATTCTTTGTTAAAGAAAGAAAGAGGACTTACCAGTTTAATATCAATATTTGTGGCACCAGCATCCAAGGAATTTTCTATCAGCTCCTTCACCACGCTGACAACTGATGTAATCACCTGAGAACTTGAGAGGAGACGAACAGTCTCTGCTGAAAGCTGTTTCATCATGGAATAAGATTCAGAGCCACTGCGTAGAAAGGTAAGAATATATGAGCCACATTACAAATACACACTTCTAATTAATTGTTTCACAGCATCTTTTAAATGTGGATGAAGCATAAACAGCTGAAGAATACAATTTTTAATATACAGTAGCAGCAGTTAGTAGGAGCAGTCAATAGAAGTTGGACTTGTAGAAGAAACAGAACACAGGTCTAGACTAAAAACGACTATTTTAAGTAGACTAAACTTCTAATGAAAATTAAGAATTTAGAGAAATACTGAGCAAAACAGTGTATTATCTCTCACTTACGTACTCATCTCCACTAAACTACCGTAATGTGGCTGAGATCCTGCAATTCCAAAAGTAGACAGATTAGATAATGCAGAGTGCTAGTCAGAAATGTCTTCAGCTAGGATATTTACCCAGCACCAGGTCTGATTTCAGCACTGATAAATAAAATCCCAGTATATAAAAAAATCATGGAAGAAATACAACCTGAAGGTAACTGTTTTAGAGTTGGGAAAGAAGCAGGGAAGAAGCACAGTGGTGCTAATGCAGAAGTGATATTCAGTGGCAATGAGATCTACTAGCAATAATGAAGAAAGGAACAAAAAACCTTCTGAATTATAACCTTGCCTTTCTGATCTGACCTACTCTGCATCCCGAGACAGGTCAGTGTATTTCTCTACCTCTGTATCTTTTACTTGAAGATGCCTTGTATCAGAAGCCAGAAGAGATACCTGGTTTTTACCACTAGAAACAGTTACAAAGGTTTGTAAAATTCCTGCATCATTACGCAGATACTCTACTATGAAAAGATTGTAAATGGATCTGCAAATTTTTGAGTGCATTTCTGTTTAAGTACCCAAGTAGACACAGGAAAAATCCCTGTAACCTTTCTAGACTGACACAAAGAACTCACCCACAGTTTTTCATGTGTGTGAGGAAGGGGGGACAAAGAGCATTCCTAGACAGCAAGGCACCCCAAGAACAGTTCAGACCTGGGTTTCTTCTTTCCACAGCAGCACTATTTACTAGGTTGTGTTATTTACATTGAGAGGGAAACAATCCCAGCAGTCCTGGCTTTCCCATTGATTCAGTCCAAGCTATCTGCTGGACAACATAGCACACTCAGCACCCATCCCAAGGATATGAGCATGTGTGGAGGAATGGAACAAACCCAGATTTCCTCCCAGCACAATCAGGTCACAGTGGGGGACTGCAACCAACACTCCAGAGCACCACTATCCCACAGGGTGTATGCAGCTGACACAACAATTACAGGACACTTCTCTCTGCCTTGATGTTCTTCTAAAGGCTGCAACTCTTTAAACATAAAAGGCAAAGCAAAAACATGGTTACTTGGAAAAAAAATGGTACAGTGTTTTGAAGAGGAAGCAGCATTAAAGCTTTTTAAGAACTGCTACAAAGATATTTTCTCTTTATACTTGTTATTTATATTCTAAAGGAGGTTTGCCTTTCAGATGTGGCAAAAACATTTCACAAATCAAGAGTTCCAGCAAACAAACTGGAAAAGGAGCACAGAATAGGACTATTGAAGACAGACCAATATTAATTATGTACACACATTCAGTGAGGCAGGTTTCCCCATACAGTCAGACATTATACTGGGCTCCCGTGTCAAGTGCTTCATGATTTCATAATGACAAGTACCAGATCAGAGCTGGATATCTTTACCAAAAGAAACTAAGACAAGGGAGGGTCTTAAAACAGAAACATTACAGATCCCAAAAACAAACTGTCTATGAGATGTTGGTGATGCAGATGGTTTGGGAAAGAAAGCAGCTCCTGGGCTGCCCTCCCCTCCCCTGGACACAAACCACCTCTTGCAGGGTCTTGTGCCAACTGCTCACTGGATGGCAAAGGGAGGACATAAAGGCATGCTGGCCACATATCGGGGGTACCTGATGGTTACTTGCTACTTATGCAAATACATCCAACCCTTGATTACTTTCAGCTAAAAGAACACAGAATGGTTTGAGTTAGAAGGGGCCTTAAAGCTCATCCAGTTCCAAAGGGACACCTTTCACTAGAGCTGGTTACTCCAAGCCCCTGTGTCCAGCCTGGCCTTGAACACTGCCAGGGATGGGGCAGCCACAGTTTCTCTGGGCAAGCTGTGCCAGAGCCTCAGCACCCTCACAGGGAAGAACTTCTTCTGCCTTATATCTAATATAAAAGATACATATTTCAGCTCAAGCCATGTTATCATAACTCTTCACCAGACAGACATACTATAATCTGTGCTCGGTGTTAAGGCAGTGATTTCTGTCCATGAGCATCACAGAATCATAGAATAGTTAGGGTTGGAAATGACCTTAAAGATCATCCAGTTCCAACCCTCTGCCATAAGCAGGGACACCTCACACTAAACCATGTCACCCAAGGCTCTGTACAACCTGGCCTTGAACACTGCCAGGGATGGAGCACTCACAACTTCCTTGGGCAACCCATTCCAGTGCCTCACCACCCTAATAGGAAAGAATTTCCTCCCTATATCCAATCTAAACCTCCCCGTTTTAAGCTTGAACCTGTTACCCCTTGTCCTGTCACTACAGTCCCTATTAAAGAGCCCCTCTCCAGCATCCCTAATAGGCCCCCTTCAGATACTGTGGGGGCATGTCAGCTCTGCCATGGAAACCACATACACACAGGCCATGGCCACATCTTACCACATGTGCATGACACCTCACCTCCACAGGCGCCTCTAAGCAAAGTCAGACACCCCTGCAACAGGGGCTCTCTAGACAGCTGTAACACTACGCAACAGCAGACAAACCGCAGACAAAACCTCCTTGAACTTCACAGTCGCAGCCCCCCAACCCCGCTCCCACAGCCACCTTCCTCAGGAGTCCACCGGCTCGGTGGAAGCCAAAGGGACAAAAGCTGCAGATAAAACCCGCGGCGGTCACCCTTAACTTTACCTAAACACACACCAACAGTCCCCAGCTCCCGGTTCCGCTTTTCATTACAGAAAGCACGGGGAAGTAAGCTGGCGCCGCCGCCCGGCGCCGAGATGAGGGGAGCTGAGGGGAGGGCGCGGGGTGCGGGCTCCGGTCCTCACGGGGCCTGGTCCCGCGGGGAGCGGGACGCGGCGCCCAGCCAGGCCCAGGCCTAACCCTAGGCCCTGGCACGGTTCCCGCTGAGGTGAAGCCGGCTGCAGAGGCAAAAAGCGTCCTCGCCCGGCCAGGACCCAACGGGAGGTAGCAGCCCCGCGCCCTTCGGCCTTTCGCAGGCGCCCGCCCCGCTGCAGGCTCCGCGGCTGCACTCCCTCCGCATTCGCACCGCCCCACTCCCTGCTACCTCTGCGGTCGCGGTCGCCGCCGCTGCTCGGTGGGCGGGCGGGTGGCCGGGCCAGGCCCCTCCCCTCCGTGGCAGCCCTACCCACGGGGCGGCCGGCGGGCTGTACCTGCGGCCCGCGGCTAACGTTCTGCTCCTGCTTCCCGGCTGCTGCGGTCAGAGCGCGGCCCGCGGGTGCCCGGAAAGGTGGGGCTGCGCTCGGGAGGTGGAGGGCGGGAAGATGGGACGGGTCGGTGCTTGTGCTTACGAGCAGGTCCCCGGGCGCTCGGCGGCTGCAGCCGGGCCTGGTGGGCAGGAGCGGCGGGAGGATGGGCTGCGGAGAGTCCGCATGGTGGTGGCCGGAAGGGAGGCGTCTGTGCGGGGGGGGCAGGGGTCCTGCTTCTTCCGTGCCGCTGTGAGGGAAAACACGGGTCTGGCGGGCTGGGTGAGGCGGGTTCCGTCTGGTTAGGTAAGGAAAGAGGGAAGATAGGGCAAGGTGGAAGGTAACGTGAAAGTGTGTGTGCAGGTACTCGCTCAGCTGTGTCCTAGGGAGGGAGGACAACCTCGCTTCACCCATCTCAGGTAATGTGTTCCGTGCTTGAAATGCTTTGCGATAAGTATTGATTAAAGTCAGCGCTGTCGGTTCAGTTTCAGGTTCATCGCATCTATTTTTACAGTCCACTGTTAACATTGCAAAATACTGCTGTAATACCAGCACATTGTGGCACTGAGCCAGTGAAGAAACAATCTTCCTATCAAAAGCAAACTATTTTTGTTGGTTAAACAGTGCTTTGTAGACTGATTTAGAAGGAAGTTAAAAAGTCTTCATCCCAGGCCCATAACAATATAAATGGTCTCACAGATCATGTGAGTATGAAATATGCAGTTATTTTTTATAATTATCAGTACAGATTTTAATACAGTGTTACTCCTGTAAGTTGTCAATCTCCTAGTGAAATCAGTGTTACGAAATTATATCTCTGTGTATGGCTGTCACTTAGAAAACCCATTGGCTAATTTTATCTAGATTTGAAAGATGGAAATGTCTGTCTGAAAACTAACAGGTGGGGGGAGGAGGAAATCTGCACTCTGCTGCAAGAAAAGCATCAATCAGTCCTTGTTCTTTATAGCAGTAGACAACAGGGCAGTTGATATATGCAGGATTCTTCACTAGCCTTTACGTGAGCAAGAAACAGGAGGAAAATTGATACGGAAGGTGGTTCAGAACTGCAGATATTGTTGTGGATGGAGAAAAGAGTTTAGAGGCAAGAGCTACAAAGCTGTGTTTCTTACAGGTTTGTAACTTTAGCTAACAAAAGCACAGTTTACTGTTCTTTTTGAAATATCCTTTCTGTAGCAAGCTTGTGGGGTTTATTTGTTTGGGCTTTTTTAAAACAAATGGTTCCTAACAGCCCTTTTTGTTATGACTTCTCTATAAACCATACTTTGAAGATTTTTGAAGTATATCTTGGCTTATGCACTGTTTTGCTGCCAGACCTGCTAATTTAAAACAGCCATTATCCAATCTGAAACCCGTACATGTTAAGTACTGTCTATAACAGTAGTCTCAATCTTCAGACAGATTTGTTCTATAGGATAAAAATGAACGTAGGCGTTGCCCACAGCGAGGTAAATCCAAACACGCGGGTGATGAACAGTCGTGGAATGTGGCTGACCTATGCACTTGGAGTTGGCCTGCTGCACATTGTCTTGCTCAGCATTCCTTTCTTTAGTGTGCCTGTCGCCTGGACTTTAACAAATGTGATTCACAACCTGGTAAGTACCCTCTTCTTGTAACAGAGTTTGAGAAGTTGTTCATGCATACTTATTTTTAGTTGCAGGAAAAGAGAAAAATAGCTAAGTTGTATGGATAATGAAATCCCATCTCTGCTTGGCTTATCCACAAATGAGCTGGCTGGTTTGGGGAGGATGAGTGATGTATGAAAAGAGGGCCATAATCCAGCATTTTATGTCATATTTGAGGTTTGCTAATGCAGCTTTCTAAGACTAACACCAAAGAAGCCTTAGCAAAATGATAAATTCTTCTGTATTTAGAGAAATGATCATTCACTTTAAATGCTGAGGTGGAATAATATCCTCTTAAATCCTGTGAAAAATAAAGTTATCTTTATTCAAATTATTAATGAATTTTCTTAGGTTAACAGGCAGGGGGGTCCAAAAAAGAAAAAGGGAAAATGATTTGAAGTGACTTGCTCAGATTTCACTTCATTTATAAGAATTCAAAAGAAACATATTTTTTCCATGTAAGGCTTTCTATAACAGTTTCTGTATGTTCATAAAAAAGACCTGAAAGAAAGAAAAGGAAGTTTTTCATATTTTCTGATAGAGACTCTTGCTTAAAGTTGATGGGCTCACTTTGATAGAAAACAAATGTTTGTTAAATCTGGAAGAGGATAGACTCCCCTGTCTGAAGTCAGTAGGCCAACATTGATCTCTTGGAACAGGGCACACATGGCATGTTCCCATCAGATAGAAACAATCACAAGTGAAGTCCAATGTGGTAAAGAAGAAGCAGCAAAGAGATGGACAGATGATACTCAACAGCTTGCTGGTAGTTAGCTTACAAGTGTTTGAAGCTGGTTTGGGGCTAAGAAAGCTTTAAAGATCTTGTAATGTTGGCATTATTCATAGCTAGATTTTGCTTTGTGCAGACTCTACCTCCTAACTCAGTTAACACTGTGTTAAGTAAGTGGTAATATACAGCAGCAGCCCTGAGCTTGTGACAGTACTGGTTAAAATTGTCTTCATTTCATGCAATTTTTTTGTCATCTCACTTCAAAGACAAGGCAGTGGACTGGATGTCACAGACTTTGGCTTTAATTCCGACTGTGCCACTAACTGCACAATCTGGGGCAAATCACATCTTCTCTCTTCCCTCCTCTGTGATAATTTGTTATTACAGGCCAGCAGCTTTGAGAATGCTGAGAATGCTTTTACTGTCTGTTTTTACAATGCACTGAACAATGTAGAAATTACTAAAAACAAACCCAACATAGCTAAAAATGCCACTGTGTTCCCCTTTTCATTTTCCCCAGGGAATGTATGTGTTTTTGCATGCAGTAAAGGGAACTCCTTTTGAAACACCAGATCAGGGGAAAGCTAGACTGCTAACACACTGGGAACAACTGGATTATGGAGTACAATTTACATCTTCAAGAAAATTCTTCACAATCTCTCCTATAATTCTGTGAGTTCAAAACTGTATTCTGCATTAACTGAATCATAAAATCGTGTTTTCAAAAGCTGCAGATGGGCTGCAATCTACATTGTACAAACGTCTTATTTCCTTTTGGTTTTTTTACTTGTTTGTGTGTTTCTATATCACAAGAGTAGGGAACACATGTTTACAGGTTATCAACAATCTTTCTTCCTGCAGCTTTGAAACTCCAGTTCACATACTGAATTCAGAGTTTGTACAGTCATTAATGGGGCAGGTTTTAAAGATAAGAGAAGAGGAAAACTTACTGTTAACTCTTGAAGTTAAAAGATTGTGAAGTCATGAATATTGAAAATCCAAACTGTGTCTTTGGCTCATGGCAGCATTTATTAACACGTTAGTGACTTGTGAGTGCTAAGGAGGTGGCAGCCTTCACTGAATGGGGTCCAGGATTTTGCATGTCAGTTCTGTTTTATACAGATTGTCTTCTGTTTAAATTAGTTGTATAAATAGATGAGAAATCCTACCCTGCCTGTCTCTGTTGACAAAGACATGGTGTGTAACACCACCTATTTAATATCCAACTTTAAAAAGTCTGTTTTTCCCTGAAGGAAGTTGTCCACTCGCATGGCAGGGAGGCAGGGGGGAAGATCCTGCATCGTGTTTAGAAGTGGGTTTTGTATTCATAGCACTTGTGTATGGTTCTCTCCATGCACTAATAATATATAAGTAGCTGAATCAACATCTCCGTTTTGCTGGGAAAAAAACAAAACCCCAACAATGTGATAGCTTCATTTCTGTGTCTAGTTTTTGCAAAGAGCAAGATGGAATTATTAGCTCAAAGTGTAAAGAAGTTGTGAATTTGATTTTCTGAGGCGCATTTTCTTATTTTTGCAGTTGAGCAGGTTGTGGACTAGCTTAAAAATGGTTCTGGAAACATCTGCCACATCAGAAGCATTTTAAAGTCGTACCTATCACAGATGTGCTCAGCATAAGAGATTTTTGCACTGAAAAATGTCAAATGTTTCCTCATTCAGCTTGCTAGGGTAGCAGAACTGCAGTGATTTTGGTGTAAGTGCTTAAAGCTGCTATCATAAATGAGGCTTGTAGCTGCAGAAGTCAGACTTCAGCTTGAGGGGAGGGAAGAAGTGCTGGAGGAAGACTCTACCTGGGAGTTGCTTTTCACCACTGTGAGAAGGGTGAGAAGAAGAGACTTGGTCCATAATTGTGCCGTAGATATTCTAGAGCCCCAGCTGAGATACTGAGTATAGGAACAGAAAAGTGATTAACCAGTAAATTAGTACTGATTACTAAAGCACTTTCTTCTACTTAGCTCTTTGTTTTTCAGACAAGGGTGTCATCAGCTAAGTTTGCTTCCTTTTCTACCACAGGTACTTCCTGGCAAGTTTCTACACAAAGTATGATTCAACACACTTTATTCTCAACACGACCTCCCTCCTGACCGTGCTCATCCCCAAGCTGCCACAGTTGCATGGTGTTCGAATCTTTGGCATCAATAGATACTAAGCAGAAGGTTTGACACTGACTGCCCCTGACACAGCTGCTGCTGCTCCCCGGGGGAAGGAATCGAGTAGTCTGCTGTGCCTAGTGTCTAATTGTATTCAATGAAAGATGCTTTTACAGCTGAGATACAGTTCCTACGTCCTGCAGCTTTGTCTGGGATGACAGTTACTGAGTTTGTAAAAAGATGCCTTCAAACACCTAAATGTGAATCAGAAACCTTTAGAAGAAAGATTTCCATGAAGAGCTGGGCAGGCCCAGCTCTTAAAGTGAAATCCCCACTGAGACTGTATGTGTGCCTGCATGATGCAAGTGACCTGTAAGGAAGTAACAGCAAGTATCAGCTGGAAATAGCAGTATTTTGCAAACACGCAGTCAACCATAGTGCAAATGGTACCTTTACATGTAAATCCAGGATCCTCACACAAGGACTGGTGAGGCTGTAGTCTTAGGTTGAGTGAGAGTACCTAGTTTCTGCTGCGTGGATTGTAGGTGGTTGTACTTGTTCCTGCATTGTAAAGGTTTATCTTGCAGTACGTACTGTGACAGCCAGCATAAGCTGATGGGATCAGTCATGCTTTACCTGTTCTTGTGATTATTCTTTTGTCACAGTGACCAAAGAAAGTCCTTAAATGTCAGCTCAGGGGACTTCTACATCAACTCAATAGCTGAGTTTATGTATGCTTTTAGAAGTTGCCACTGTTGTGTTGATCTTGCTTGCTTGCCAGGGTACTGACTTAAGTGGCACATTCTGAGAATGAAATTTCTTTCATGGTGTGAATTTTTGCCTTCTGACTGATCGGTTATTTTTCAGTAGCTGAGAGATGTGTGATGGTGGGGGAAAGGGTTGCTGCTGCTGGTGGAGGAGAATCAGCTCCATTATAGAGCAACCAAGCTGGAATACAGAAGAGAAACTCCGTGTAGGTCTTGAGTTAGAATAGACGCCAAACTAGAAGTAGGTGAATAGGCAAATCACATGGACTAACTGTATGATTTTGCAGAAAAAGTTATAGATGATTTGCATGTCTTGGAAATGTGGGGGATGCTGTGTTAGGGTATGGAGTAATCTTGTGTTTAATCAACTCTGGAATTAGAGTGAAAGGAGGTACGTGTAGAGCTCTGAGCACTGCATTTCTCTGTCTTGGAAAAGGGTGAATATTGAAATCTGCCAACTGAAACAGGCACAGGTTTGACAGAGGACTCTATTTAAGACTTCATTTGCATTTGGGTTGCAGTGACAGCCAGTGAGCTGGAAAAAAGTTAAAAATAAAGCCCACAGTGGCATACTTCTGTTCTTGCAAGGATAATTTGCTGGCTATTTACTTTCTTGATAAAGATGCTGTTAAAACAAAAAAGGTGATGAGTTGGAAGTAATTGATTCTGTGTGGTGTTTGTACGTACAAGGATACCTGTCTAATCCTTGCATAGTGACCCTGGCGAGGCAGCGCCAGCCCGTTGACTGTCCCTGTTCAGTGTACCAGTGCCGGGGCTCTGAAGCACTGACGGAGGTTTGCCGCCACCGGGCGGTGATGACGGCCGTTGAGCGGCGCCGGCGCCCCGGCTGTGGGGCAGGGCCGTGCTGGTTGCGGCTGTCGGAGGCTCTCGACGTGCGGAGCGGCCGCGCTGGCTGCCGTGCAGCTCGGCCCCGCGGGGAGGCGGCAGCGCCGCGTCCAGCGCCACCGGGCACCGCCCCGTGACCCGCCGGTGCACCGGAACCGTGCCGCTGGGAGCAGGGGAGGTGGAGATTCACCGCGACACAAGGGAACGGGGTGCGTGCGCGGCGGGGCCTGGCCGCCTGTACCCGCCTGTACCCGCCTGTACCCGCCTGTACCCGCCTGTACCCGCCTGTACCCGCCTGTACCCGCCTGTACCCGGTTCCTGTGCCGCCGGCCCGCTGCGGGTGGAAATGAGCGCTTGAAGGTGGGGCAGGAAAGAGGGCCCTTGGAGGTAAACGTGCCGAGAGCTGGGCATCAAGGACCGCTGGGCTGGGGTTAACGCTGTGCGTGGTGCCCTGCCCCAGGGCTGCAGATGTGGGCGGAGAGCTACTCAGAAGCGTGGCTGAAATAAAACAAAGACGGTAGCGCATGACTTTTGAGGGGTCTTAAATATCATGTGCGATCATTCACAACGTGAAAAGCAGTACCACCTCTTCAGGAAACTGGAGCACATGCTTCAAAACCCTCCAGCGGTAATAAACTGTTCAGTTCATTTTTAGACGTAACCGCCACCAATGAACAGCATTGCCAAAAGCCTCCTGAAATCAGCTAAACACGGCCGAGCCGCGTGGTTGAGAAGCAGATCTGGTCCCTCTGGAAAACGGCATCCTCGGAAGCTGGTTCTGGGAATCGAGACGAGCTGCGATGACACCGGCGCTGCCGTGGTGGACGATGCCGGCTGCGTTCTGGGGGAGGCGCTGCACTGTCAGAAGGAGGTCCATTTGCAGTAAGAACATCTCTTGGGGCTTTCGCCTTATTAATGATTGTGTTGGCATTCTTACTTGTACTATCTTCCGTATAAAAGCCTTCTCCAGAAAACCCAGTAAATGAGTAGGTGTAAAGGCTACCTTGAGCCAAAACACATCCTGCCAGAGATACTGCTGTGGGTAAGGAAAGAAATGCAGTGCATTTAACAAGTTTGCTCCAGTATTTTCTTTCATGAAGAGACTGATATAGCTTGAATTAAAGGCAAAATCATTATTACTGGTAAAACCACCAAATGTCTCAATTTTCTAAAGGGAAAATGAATCCAATGTAGGCATTGGTGGCTAAGTACTTGGACTGACAAGTGAGGGGTTGTGAATATTGAGCAGACATTGTTTTGGACCAGTATTGAGATCTGCTTAAGAGTTACGTGTGCCCAAAAAGGGCAAGTTACAGACTTTTCTGATCTCACAGAGATAACAATGCTCTCTTCAGTGCAGAGATGCCCTTGACACTAAACAAGGCAATTGAGAATGTACTGAGGAGACAGGAAAGGTTTGGCGAGGTTTAGAGATGTTTGAAACCTGTTTTTGTGCCATTCTGTCTGTTAGGAAATAGAAATACATGGTAGTTCTTTGTTTTTACCAGAACAGGTGGAATAATTCCTGCGGTGGCACAGCAGCTTCACAGAGAAAACATTGAGCGAGTGGTAAAAGAGGCGCTTGGTACCAGTGACGTTTCCATACCTGACCTCACCGCTGTCGCCACCACAGTCAAGCCAGGACTTGCACTGAGCCTTGGTGTGGGGCTGCAGTACAGCCTGGGCTTAGTGAACAAGTACCAGAAGCCGTTCATACCCATCCATCACATGGAGGCTCACGCCCTGACCATCAGGCTGACCTGTCACCTGGAGTTTCCCTTTCTGGTGCTTTTGCTCTCTGGAGGTCACTGTCTCTTGGCAGTAGCACAGGGAGTTTCAGATTTCCTTCTGCTTGGACAGTCCATAGATATAGCGCCAGGGGACATGCTGGATAAGGTAGTACTTCTTTATGTAAGCAAATCTAGCTTTTTTATTGCCTTTACACTAGAATATAGTAGTACTGTCATCAGCGCATGCACAGGAATACAGCTTAAGCTTTACTTAACCCTTTTTGGTTTGTTTTTTTTTTCCTATTTTGAAATGCCATACATTTAATACACGACAAGCTCTTAAAAATCTACATACAACATCAGTTATAACATATGCAAAATGATATGCAAATTGATTTTTAGCAACTAGACAACGTCACCAAAACTGGTGTTAGAAGTTTTATGGACACCCATTATACGAAGGATTAGTATGAATCTGAGAAGATGGATAGAGGTGTTTTAAAAGATGCTGTCAGGTGGAAAACAATACATATTAAACAATTCTTACCGGGTTTCTTGTACAGTTTGAAAAGCCTGGTTTTGCTTTCAGAATCAAAGGTTTCTGGGTCTTGGGTACGATCTGTAAAATTGAGAGCAAAACTGCAAGTGATGCAACAGAAGCAGAGTTGTTAAACAGTAATTGTATTAATTGAAAAAGTAGGGGAGTGAGTAGATCAGAGAGGGGGTTGTTGGAGGTTAAAACCAGCTTTGTTTCTGTTTATCTGGTAACATGATATGACAGTCCGTGTGTGTTTCCTGTAGCATAAAAATTAGGTAATTAATGTTTCCTGCAAAATTTGTTGATCTCCTGTCTGCTCAAATTGTTCTAGAATTGCATTTCTAATTAAAATCCAGCTGGTGTGTGCCTCATCCTTATTGCACCCTGTTTGTAATTGCATGTTGATTGCATTTTGTGGTTTTGAATTTTACTCCACAGACTACAGTACAGTGATGCAGTTACAGGAGGAGTTAATGTAGTGCTCTGTTCCAAGTCTGTTGTTTACTGTCTCCCTAGGTAGCGAGAAGACTCTCCTTAAGAAAGCACCCCGAGTGCCGCAGCATGGCTGGGGGGAAGGCGATAGAGCATTTGGCTCAGACTGGAAACCGCCAGCAGATCATGTTAAGACTTCCCATGCAACAGTATCGTAACTGTGACTTTTCTTTCTCTGGGCTTCAGAACATTGTCAATAACACCATTACACGAAAAGAAAAAGAAGAAGGTATTTTTAAACAAAAGTTGGATGTGAACCATGTTTTCGATGATACATACTCAGGAAAACCCATTTGATCATGCATTTCCATAGGTATTCAAGAAGGTGAGATCCTTTCCTGTGTTAAGGATATTGCTGCTGCTGTGCAGCACACAGTGGCTGCGCATATTATGCAGCGGACGTACCGAGCCATGCTGTTCTGCATGAAAAATAGCATATTGTCATCAAAAAATGCAACTTTGGTGGGTATACATTTTGGTTTTCCCTTTTTTTATATTTGGCTCTATAACGTCATTTGAAGGAGATGCCTTGCTGTACTTTCTCCCTTGAGAAGTGAGGAAGGTGTCAGTATGTATTGACAAAATACCAGGGTTAAAGTAATAGTCATAGAAATATTTACAATAACGTCTTTCATGGTTTGGTTATGAGATAGACGGTAGAAAATATCTCTAATTTGACCTTTCATAATAATTGAGGCTATGTAATTTGACCTAGTCCTCTCCAGTACTTGATAGCTGTTCTAGTTATGTTTTTATTCATTTATTCATTTTATTCATATTATTGTAGTGATAGGACAAGAGGTAATGGTTTCAAACTTAGAAAGGGGAAAGTTCAAGTTAGATATAAGAAAGATGTTCTTTACTGCGAGGGTGGTGAGGCACTGGCACAGGTTGCCCAAAGAAGTGATAAATGCTCCATCCCTGGCAGTGCTCAAGGCCAGGTTGGGACAGAGCTTTGGGCGACATGGTCTAGTGTGAGATATCCCTGCCCAAGGCAGGGGGTTTGAAACTAGATGATATTAAGGTCCATTCCAACCCTGACTATTCTATGATTCTATTAGTATAGTAAAGCTCAGTTATCATACCCTTTTCTGGTATGTTTTCATCTCCAAAGATATATTTTAGTCTTCAAATGTGTGATTTATTGCTGTCTTCAGAACTTTGTCTGATAACCTTTTTTTTCATGAGGATGTTGAGAGTGACCAATCAGTACTTTTGAGTTAATGACTTCTTTCTTTTTGCAACTGCTCTCAGGTTGTATCAGGAGGAGTTGCAAGTAACCAGTATATCCGCAAAGGTCTACGGACTTTGGCAGATGTAAATGGTTTTGCTTTTCTGTGTCCTCCTCCACGGCTGTGCACTGATAACGGTGTCATGATTGCATGGTAAGAGTTGTTTCTGTTTACATGTATTTGTCTAATGCACTTTAAAAGCTGGCAGGGTTAAGAGCTTGTGTTCATAGTGAGTGAACAACGTATGCATATTTATGACATAACATTTTTACGTAATTGTTTTCTTGCTTAGGAACGGCATTGAAAGGTTACGTGCAGGACTTGGTGTTTTACACAGTACTGAAGGCATCCGCTATGAACCAAAGTAAGTGACTCAATTTGTTCAACAGTCTGTTTCTTTGCTTACTATGGCAAATGAAAGTGGAAGGAGGTGCAGACTATAAAGAGTAGCAGAGGTGGATGAGGAGTGTCTTTGCAGTGCAGGTAAGCTTTAAAAGTTACCAGTACTCCCTTTTCAATGTATGAAATGCAGATGATGGTGTCTGTCATTTGTGTGTTTTGGCTCAGAAATATCAATTACCATTGTATCAGTTCCATGTATCTTCCGATTACTATTGTGGGCTGGGAAAACTGGAGCAAGTTAAGCTTTTTAGTCACTGTAGACATAAATCACGGTACTCCAAGTCAAACTGTGTACTCATAAAATTAACATAGAGCATCTGATCATCCTTTTTTTTTTACTGATAATACTGATTATTTTGATAACTTGTTAGTTAAGGCTTGTTCTGTGGATTGAAGTAGATCCTAGGCTTAAGACCAGACAAAACACTAGTATTTCAAAGTACTGGATGGCCTTAAATTTGACTTTTTTTGGGTTTTTTTTTCTCCTCCTTTCTTTTCCAGAAAAACAGCCTTGGATCTGTTTAAAAAGAATCCCTTGTTTTGTAATTTTCAGATGAAAAATTGATCAAATATTCTTCCTGAAAAAATAACTCACTTTATCTATCTCAATGAGTAAAATGCTAAGTTTTATTTGCTATATGCATTGTTTAAGATTATAACAGAAGATACTTGTGAATGTCTAGTGTATCCTGCATTCATCAGTGAGATGCAAACTGAATTATCAACTAAAATCAGAGTCTAAAAAAATCATCCCCCCAAAAATAGCTTTGAAATCACAACTGTCTCTCCTCCTGAGTTTGGAATGAATACAGATGCAAATGTGTCCTAATGTAAAGATGCTTCTAGGTGCAGCTTCAGATTGACCATTTTAATGGTCACACAGTCTTACAGTGCAGGCAGTCTGCAAAAATACCGTGATTCCCATGCTCATTGCATAGAAGTCTGTGATTATGCACATCTGTGGGATGCAGCAATAATGTTATTTATTTTTAGCAAATAATTCTGTTGTTTTCCAGAGCTCCCCTTGGAGTTGATATTTCAAAAAGAGTTGCAGAAGATTCCATCAAGGTGCCAAGACTAAAAAAGATACTACAGTTGGCATCTTAAAAAGTAGCTTGGTAAAGTAAATGTGACTATAAATTGTTCACTCAAAACTTTTTCAATGATGTTATATTTACTTGACAGCACTTGGTTTACAAGTGCTGAAAATCACTTAACAGAGGAATAAATGCTGTGTGGTATCACCAAAATGATTTCAGTTACTGTTCCATAGATGTTTAAGAGTTCTAGGGATTAACACAACTAAAAATTAAGTGTACTTTCTAATAAACTTACACAAATGAAAAAAAGCATTGGAAGAGTATGTAGTATCTACATTTTGTTAGGTAGCATTTCTAGAGTGGTGGTTTCATGGGATTCAACTACAAGTAATTTACCTTTTGGTAAAGTATTTTATCTGTAGTGTTAAGTAGTTTATCTTCTTGGCACAGCAATGTATCATTTAATCTTAGACTCATGGAATAGTTAAGAGTTGGAAAAGACCTTAAGATCATCTAGTTCCAATCACCTGCCATGGGCAGGGACACCACACATTAAACCATGTCACCCAAGGCTTCATCCAACCTGGCCTTCAACACTGCCACATTTCATAGGCCCTGTCCAGCAGTATGGTTATACATGTGGCTCACTGATTTCAACATAGATGACAGACAGGAATTTGTGAAACAACCAGTGAGCAAACCCTTTTACCCTCCATATTACACATAATCTCTCAGCCTAGATTTTAGTGCTGGTTGTACCTTCCTTGAGCTCAACAAGCCGTTCAGTCTTGCTGCTCAGAAGTCTGATTCCAAGTTTTCTGAAAAATGAGAAGGAAGAAATCCCTAGAAAGCTGTTTTGAGACAATACTGATAAAATGCAATTCAGATTTCCCATGAAGGATGCAGCCTTCTGGAGGTGGAGTGATTCCAGTGTGTCTCAAGCCTACCAAAACTACTGTTGTTGGAACCAGAGAGCTTGATTCTAACACCACACTTTCTTGCGTGATACTGTAAATGTAGTTAATGGATCACTGTTACGTGTATCTCAACTGAGAGTTTACATAGCAAAAATTATTCTTTGAATTAAAAAAATATTTAAAGGTATTCCAAAATGTATACATGGTAACAATGCCCCAAGTAATTATGTCAAAGACTTCTTTAAATATTGAAGTGGAGATGGCTGGTATCAAGGATTTAGAAACAGACCAATTTCCTGGCCTATCTCACTACATCAAAGGAAAGAGATAACACAGTTGTCTGAAAATCTACTCAATGAGATAGATTTGAACAACTATAATGGAATCAAACCTAATATGAATCAATAATGTAGTCCTAAGAGAGGTCTACATTTGGTCTTTATTATAGGCATAACACTTAAGAAGTAAGAAACAGGGTTGGGTTTCTTTTCTGCAGGAAGATGTTGGCTAAAGCAATGCAGCTCTTGTTATCTTTAGAGGGAGCTTTTGAAAATCTGACCCATCACTTCAATACCACAGTGGAAGATGAGCTCTTTTGGAAAAGCATTCACCTACAGTATTTCCTGTCACCTGACAATTTTGCATGAGATCCCATGATCTCTGTTTTACAAGTAACGATCCCAGCCTTTTTTTTTTCCTGGTATTTTTCCTTTCTCTATTTGATTGGACAAACACAAAAACTAGAACTGTAAGGGAGCATGTTGAGTACTAAACTCCAAACTTATAAAAAACACTGGAGAGCTCATATCCAGTCTTTCTTACATTAACTTTGCAATCCTTCCATACTCATGCTTTTCTTCAGAGGAAGCCCATTCATATATTGATTGAAGTACACAATGGATGCTTTGCAACTTTAGAAGTAAAAGTAGCCAAGCTAAAGTTAAAAGAAGAAGTAGCAAGCTAGGGAGCCAAGGAGGCACAAAGAACAGCTTGGAAGGAACTTCTCAGATTCTCCAGGAGCCCTGTGCTGTGGACCACCAAGCAGAACAGCCCTGCAGAACTGGCCAAGGACTGCAAAGCTGCACAGGATGCCCCAAAGCACCCAGGGAGTATGGGGCCAAGCATCATGCTTAAAGCGCAGATCTCCTAAGAGGCAACAAGGCTTAAGACACTCAGCTCTTTTTGGCTCTGGCATCCCAGGCCAGCTCCTTAACTGCACCTTCCCTTCTAAAACCTCTCCTAAAGCACAGCTGCAGGACCAGCCCTGTTCTACAACAGAACATGTCCTTTACTGAATTCAGTATACGTGACAGACAGGACAGATCCATGTTCTTTGCACCACTGGCATCAGTTAGAAAGAGTGGGAAACCCAGCCTCTGGCTATCTTCTCTTCCCCTCCTCCCTTCCATGAATGCATTTGTAGTATGTCTCTAGTACAAGTTCACATCTATGTGTATTACTTTGATGCTTAATAGTAATGCCTAAGTGTGTAAAAAAAAATAGACCAAACATTTTAAGAAAACTCCAAAAGATTTACTGAAATTGCATACAGAATAAATGCAACATCTTGAGATGTAGCTTTATAGTTCATCTACTGAAAATGACTTCAGTCTGCTGCATGTGTCAGATGCTTTCTCACTGTTGCTTTCTAGCTTTGCAATCCGAGATCCAAACTGTACAGCTCTTTTTGGCAAAATGGCTGAGGCTGTGAGGCCACACTCCTTGGCTGCAAGACGCAGAAGCAACTTCTCACCAATTCCTCGAGGTAAAGTCAAGTCAGCTTTTTCCAAGATGGGCAGAGAATTGAGGAATGAAACAACATCTTCATCAAGAAAAGGATACCTGAAGAAAAGATACGCATGAGGAAAGACCTTTTAAATATGTCTAACAGTTTTGGTTTTCCCCTTTACCACATGCAAAGACTTCAGAATCTGTGTCCCAGTAATGAGGCACATCTCCAAAGCAGTTACACTGTCTTGGAGAAAAAAAATGTAATATATATCATGTTTAAGTTCAGAAGTCTGGAAGTTTTCAAAAGTGAAGCAAAGAAAAATACTGCGTTTATACAAAATGAAAACTATGGACAAAATCAGAAAAAAAAAACCCCAATTGAAGAGCAAGACAAATACTAATGTTAACACTTCAAGGTTATTTCTAAGCATTACCATATATTGTAGGAAGCTACACTGTAACTTTGACACAAAAATATTTACATGACAAATTCTGACAACATCCTGAACTCCAGGCATTCAGATCTAACCACATGCATGATTAACAGCACTGCCTGTTCTCCACTCCAGCGGGTTTGGTTTTGCTAAATTGAAAATGTGCAACCAAGAACAGATTTGGAAAAACACTGGCACAAAGATCACACGAAAAGATCTTTCATGCACTGAGTGGCCTATGCTACTGGACTGCACCTAAGGGATTTTTTGCAAGTAGCAAGTGGTAGCATGAAGGAAGTAACCACAAATAAAAATGCCACTTTAACTATTCTGACTTAGCAGCCAGGAAATACAATAGATACTGATGATGCCTTCACTGCATGGACTGGAATATGTGGCTTCCACATTATGTTGTCAGTCTCCAGAGTCTCAGAGTCCCCAGACGACCACTCCAGGATACTTCAAATGTGTGCAGAAAGACTGTTCCACCTAAAATAATAAAATCAACTTCATTTTGCCTATTTCAACATGTGTTGGTGCTTTTAAAAGTTCTAGATGGCAACCCACATTGCTGCATTTCCTTAGGTAACTCTTCCATAGTGCTAGAGACCACTTCTTTTAAAAAACAAACACCCACAACACAATACATTAACAAAACCAACAGAATTTGAGACGACAAAATGTGAGAAGTTTCAATTAAGCTCTCTGTTGCTAGTGTTAAAGCAGAATCTAACCAGCAAAACCAGTTTTCCTTCAAGTTATACAGCAATACCTGGCTTCTTTTCCGTGGTCACCAATAATCCTATCATCTCTACCAAGATTTCTGGAAGAAATGCGATCTAACTCCATTTCAAGTTCTTCATTCAGACCCTTGAAACCATATTTTTTGAAGCAAACACGGTGTCGAGAATAGCCAGCAAGCTGTTCATCTGCTCCAATGCCTGTAAGCACAACCTAAGTAACCAGAATAAAAGAAATAGCTCTTAGTATCTATGCAAGTAAATAATATGTAACATCTTAAATGTTTAACTATATCTTAAAGAGGGTAACTTCAATACACATCATCTAAATATCATCTATCCTGATGGACGTGCCTTACACATTTACAGAGCCTGAAAAAGTTCCAAACAAAGTCACTGAAGTTGAAATAGGTTCACAATCAGGCCTAAAGGTACACAGACATACTTCTATTGATGAAAGCAGAAACCCACAAAATAATGTTCTATGCATCACAAATACATCAGTTCTCCTTGAAGAATGTCTTTGTTAGTTTCTGTTACAATGAAGAGCATTTGCTAAACACCAGCCTTTATAAAAGAATGCTGAATAATATGTAGTATATCATATGTTCTAAATAGTTACACCCAGATTACTAATTTACAATACTGGGTTAGTAACTGCATTACACAATGTAAAAATGTCTTACAATCGTTGTCTACTCAGCAAGTACATAAAATGTTATGAAGGGAAAAAACACTATAGCTGGTGCAATGCTACGCTTTCAACAGCACTTAACTATAACAGTGGACATCAAGTGTGTTTTCCTCATCTGACACCAGCCAGTGGTCAACTGCTTTATTACCTGTACGTAGCAGCAGGTACCTGATGGGGAAAATGACATTTTTGCTTCATGTTTTATTAACTCATGACCTATTTCAACATGTCCTGAAGCTAAGATTAATTTGTATGTTTGCAAATCCGAGATGAACACACATCCTGAAGTACATCACCTGTGTTCTATAGCAGTTTTTAAGTAAACTACTGCATTTGTTGAAGGACTTACTGCTGTTGGTTGGGGTTTTTTTTGTGGTTTTAGAATCTAGCAATTAGTAGGAAAGTAACAGGAGTCTCAGCAGTAGACTGAAAATTCCTGAAATTAATAATTTTATTCTTCCCTATGCAAACATCAGGATATTAGGAAGTGGGAAACAGGAGTCAAATTCCCAATAAAATCATCTAGTAGCTAAAAAGATTTTACTTAATACTAAACACATGAAAATAAGTTACAAAAAGGAAAGAGCTACTTTTTTGTAGTTCTGCCATTTGATCAAACACTAATTGCAAACCCTTCCAAATAGTCATCTTTTCTGCCATTACTCTTTGCTGTTTTGTCACATAAACAGCATGCCTAAAGAAGGTAGTAATTTTTGACGGGCTGGAATGCTGGCACAAAAAATTATTTCATAATTCATTAACATGTAACTCAAAATTTGTTAAGCTGCTCAATTTGCACTGAATAACTCTTACCCACTACTGGGCCTGAAACACCAAAGATGATAGATGATGGTTATTATTTTTTTCCTAATCACAGTGCTGCTTATTCAAGCTCAATTAAAAGCCATTCACATTACATCATAAAATAACTGAATGCAGTTTTTAATTCCAGAATTACACAATGACTGTCATTACTGAACTATTGTAAATTCTGCCACTGAATTTCAGAAGCCTTATGAATATTAAAGACCCTTGCTGACTTCTGAAACAACAGAACTGGTTTTACATTCACAGGTCAAGGACAAGGCAGAAAACAACAAAAAGAAAATCAGTACCTTTGCAGGACTTCTATATGGTTTCAGTTCTTCTTGGTTACTAATAAAACCCTCCCCTCTGGAAGCAAACCAAATTGCACAGCCAATGCTGTCATCCAAGACTGTATTCAGTGGATAAATTAAGTGATTAATGCGCTGTTGTCGCATTTTTTTCAGCTCTTCAGGTGTAACATTGATTTCCACAAAGTTCCAGGTTCTTGAAGGGTTAATGGCCTCTAATTCTTTCAGTCCTGCCCTACCAGTAATTCTGTCAGGAACATTAAAAGAAGAGAAACAAGCACAAGTTTTATTATCAAGACCTTGACAACTCTCTTGAGGACAAAGCGGATTGAGCTGTACTTCCCAGCTGGCATGGTTTTTAGAGGTACCCCTTTGCTTAGCTTGTTCTTTCAGCATGAAAGCTACATTGAGAAGATCTATTGGTTCCTCCAAAGGTACATGTTTATCAGCAAGGGCTGCAATAACCATGGAATCAACGCCACCAGAAAAAAGCACTGCAATATGTGCTTTCCTGTTAGACATGCTTGGAACTTCTCTGGTTTCCTGATCTTCAGCTCTAAAGAGAGATAAAACTCGTCTCTTTACTGCTTCACTTAAAACATCAATAAACTGACAAACTAACTTTTTCTTGTGCTCCTCTGCAAGAAATCCTTGAAGGGTTTCTACAGAAACCGTGTGAGTAATGTTGCTAATATCAGTGCCTGGACATTGACCTGAAGCTTCAGAAATTGTTTTATTTAAGGGGATAACTGGTGCTCTGAGACACAGTTTTGATTCATTCATCACAATACGCATGTGGTTTGGTAAGTCTTTTGAAACTTGGTCCAGAACATTAATGAATGTTTCTTCTACTGATTTCTCTGTGCAGCTGGACTTCCATGGAAACAATGTTAAAGACCAAGACTTAGCTGCTGTGCAAGCTTTGAGATCAATTTTGAACATTCCAGATGCTGGGACTTCTTGCCATTGGTGACCTGATTCAGAATAAGCACTTACAGATGTAAGACAGAAAGCACTGTCGACCTCATTACTGCATTGCCAAAGCAAACTACGGCGACCAAAATAATCTCTACCAAACCATAAAGCGTGTCTAGATGCTTGATAATAAATAAAAGACCATGGACCCCGAACTGATGAAAATAGCGATAACATGTCTTCTTCACTACTGCATAATGCAAGATGATGAAACATAACTTCAGTGTCATTCTCTAGCTCTCCTACATGCACTCCATTGAAAATTTCTCCATTCCAGAGAAAAATATTGTTATTGGCATTTTGCAGAGGCTGAGGAGTCACCAGTCCTCTCAAGTGAAGTACATGGCCAGAAAACAGACACTCATAAGGGAGATCAGGCACAGTTTTTATCAACTGCTGGCTACTATCTGGTCCTCTTCTTCCAAGATGGCAGAGTATGTCTTTGTTAAAGAAATCATGAACAGCATGCTGCCTACACAAGGTAACAATGCAACAAATACCACACATGGTGACTTTGAATTCAGATGAACTATTTCTTGATTTTAGTCTTTTCTGAATTTTCCATCTCCTGATGTGCCTTCTTTAATTCATCTAATGTATCTGTGTAAGAAATACATGAATAATCAGTTTCATAAACTGATAAGTAGTGAGTTGACAGGGAAAAAAAATGAAAGTAGAAATTGTGCATTCCAGAAAACAAATTCATACATCTAAAGTTACACATTTCTAACATTTGTTCAACCATCAACACTCTTTATCATCCATTCTACTATCTTCGTAATTTCACAGATCCAATCTTTCAAATACCTAAAGACTTCTAACTTAACCTCCAGTTAAACTAATATTATTTTCTTCCTACTCATCCCATGCAATTTTTAGGCTTTTTTATTTTTATTTAAGAGACAAACCAGTATACAGCTTCCCAGAGGGCACTGAGAATAGCAGCTCCTCTGTGGGATAGACATTCTCCCTCTTCCTACATCTGCAGCTCTTTTATTGCAGCACATATAACACTTTCACACTTATCCAATCCAGAAAAACAAGCATGTCTGAAGTGTACTTTGTATTTGATACACAGTTGCCAGCTTTTCATTTTAACACACTTTTGCAATCATTAACAGCTATAAATACAGTTTTTAAATAGTTAACTATTTGAACAACGTTTAGACTGCAAACTTACTTTTGCATTGAGATAGCGTTTCTGTTCGGTCTACGAGGAAGAATATGTTGCTATTGGGTTGCTGCTTATAAACTTTCTGTAAAACAAAACCAACACTGCTTTAGAGCAGAGCAAGAAACTCTGGCAGCCATCCTGCAAGAGAAACTGATGCGGATCCACTTATACCCATTCATTTTTATTCCAGAAGGACAATTTCTGCCCTGAGAACACCAGCATTCTAACATTATATCATCAAAAACATTTCATGATCAACCCATGACTAGTCTGCATTTTGCTTTTTCTCATACATGAGGGCTACCATTCTATTTTAAAACACATGCACACGAGCAGTAAAAATACTTCATGAAGCCTTCTGAGCAACTCAAACATCTTAATTAAAGAACTCAGATAAGACAGACAAAAGAATCCAACAACATACTGTGTTATGGTACAAATGACAGACAAATTATTCTGACAACATCAGACCATATCTGCATTAAAATCTGTATTAAAACAAATTTAAAGACAGTGTGCTCCAATTTTGTTTCCCCTCTTGCCTCTATATTTATTTCTCTGGTGCTAAAATGAAACAGTCAAAAGCAAATTTGTAAATACTTACCCGGTTCTTCTTCAAATTTGACAGCTCATCAACTACAACCTTCTGCTCTTTAATCTGAAAGGCAAAAGATGCACTTCAATTTAATTATTAAGAGTAAATCACTGTATTACAATCCTGCTGGTGAACATGCTGATTTCTTTTAAGACAGCTACATGCATATACAGTTGCTGTTCTCCAAATGAACCACCAAAGACAAAGTAGAAGTAGATACAAAAAGTGTAGAAATGGGTTATTTTGCAGGGATTGATATTTCTCCTACCCTCAAAAGCAATCACTATTGAGAAGCCAGAGTACCTCTAGCTATTTATAATCAGAGATCACATTTTTCCCCCAGAATTAAAGAAAACATGCAAACAACTTACCACACATAAAATAATTTTAACCCCAAATTTAGCATAATATCTACAATACACTCTATAATCACAGGTATTCTCCAGATTCAAAATGAAACCAGCAAACAGTCAAAACTCTTAGAATGGTATTAATAGCAACAGTAGCCTTTCTATTGCTCTGCAGTTTTGCACGAACTTCCTTAGAAGGATTTACCACCCTGTTCAACTGCACTGGCAGAGGTGGCAGGTATTCCCTCTGTAACTGAAAACCCTTGGCACATTTTGAGTAGATACGGTAAAGAAAAGCCTCGCTGACATGTCAAGCTCCACTTGGCGCGGTAACAAACAAGAAACCTCCAAATCTGACCAGATTGCCAACAGCGACGCCGACAAGAACAATGCGCCCTACAATGAAAACTCAGCGCCGCAGGCCCCCAGATTCCTCACAGCATTCGCCCTCATCTTCAGTGATCACGCCTGAACTTACTGACTTAACAGGGCTGCCGCCGCCTCCTCTCTCCCCAGCGGCAGCACAGCCCTGGACGTGCCTTAGCCCATCACACGCTTCCGACAGCACCGCGGGGAGGACGAGGGGCCGTGGCCTACAGCCGCCCATGTCAGCCACGGCTCAGCCCGCCCCACCTCACACTCACCCCGGCCCGGCCCAGCTCGGCTCGGCTCACACCCCCGGCTCAGTTTGGTTCGCACCCCGATCCCAGCTCACCTTCCGGCTCAGTTCCTCCTTCTGGCGCAGCCTCACTCCCTCCTCCTTGTCCTCCAGCCGCAGCCCGCGGCCCGCCATACCCCTCACAGGCACAGCGCACCTCCGAAACCACCCCCGCAACAGCCACAGAGCATGCGCAGACAGCGGCGAACATGCGTACGGCCGGGCCAGGCTGATCGCCGAGCAGTGGGCGCCACTCAGCACGCATGCGCTGTCGGGGGAGGGCTGTGAGGGGAAGCTGCCGTGGCTGCCCAGCGCTAGTGTCCGCACGGGTGGGAGCCGCCGAGCTGGTCCCATCCAAGGGGCCTTGGGGAGCCCGACGCGCACAGCGAGCTATAGCATGGCCTCTGAGGGGGTCTTGGCAAGGCCAAGGTGAAAAAGCTGTTCGGAATGAGGGCTGGAAACTGGGCCTTGTAGGGCGTGAAGGGAAGAAATGCAAAGAAGAAAGGGTTTGGTTTGGGGCTGGTTGATGTGGGAGAAACCATGGACTAGAGTCAGCTTGTTCTGAAATAGGTCTAAGCAGTATTCTTACTGGTAATCTGGAGGAGATATGGGTTATATAATATTTACAGATGATAGGTTTTCCTCTTTCATAGGACTGTCTTAACACTGCCATCTCTTTCGTTCTACTCTAGGTAATGGTAGCAATCATAGAATCATAGAATAGTTAGGGTTGGAAAGGACCTTAAGATCATCTAGTTCCAACCCCCCTGCCATAAGCAGGGACACCTCACACTAAACCATGGCACCCAAGGCTTTGTCCAGCCTGGCCTTGAACACTGCCAGGGATGGAGCACTCACAGCCTCCCTGGGCAACCCATTCCAATGCCTCACCACCCTCACAGGAAAGAATTTCTTCCTTATATCCAATCTAAACCTCCCCTCTTTAAGTTTGAACCCATTACCCCTTGTCCTGTCACTGCAGTCCCTAATGAAGAGTCCTTCCCCGGCATCCCTATAGGTCCCCTTCAGATACTGGAAGGCTGCTATGAGGTCTCCACCCAACCTTCTCTTCTCCAGGCTGAACAGCCCCAACTTTCCCAGCCTGTCTTCGTATGGGAGATGCTCCAGTCCCCTCATCATCCTCGTGGCCTCCTCTGGACTTGTTCCAACAGCTCCATGTCCTTTTTATGTTGAGGACACCAGAACTGCACACAATGCTCCAGGGGAGGTCTCACGAGAGCAGAGTAGAAGGGTAGGATCACCTCCTTCGACCTGCTGGTCACGCTCCTTTGGATGCAACCCAGGATACGATTGCTTTCTGGGCTGCAAGCGCACACTGAAGTCAGCTCATGTTCATTTTCTCATTGACCACCACCCCCAAGTCCTTCTCCGCAGGGCTGCTCTCAATCTCCTTTCTGCCCAACCTGTGGCTGTGCCTGGGACTGCTCCGACCCAGCTGTAGGACCTTGCACTTGGCATGGTTAAACTTCATGAGGTTGGCANCCGCAGGGCTCAATCTCCTTTCTGCCCAACCTGTGGCTGTGCCTGGGACTGCTCCGACCCAGCTGTAGGACCTTGCACTTGGCATGGTTAAACTTCATGAGGTTGGCATCAG
>NDXB01010534.1:3954-18951 GCA_002631895.1 Agapornis roseicollis
GTAGATTTTTTTTTTGGGTCTTTTTTTTTTTTTTTTTTTTCTATTGCTTTAAAGTTTTGTTTTTACCTCTCCCAGATAAATAAGAAGCTTTAATTTTAACCTGGGACTGAGTAGTGACATGACACCTGCTGAGAATGCTATAAACAGTGTAAACATTGCATGTGAAGGATGAATCTGAAAGCCGAGCTACATCAATAGAGAGTACCTGACATCTATGACTGACTTGCTGGGAAATCTGACAGTGATGCAGATGCCTGCAGCTCCTGCTTTTAATCCTCTATGAAATGCGGGGAAGACATTGATTGTCACTTTTGCAAAATAAAGTATCCCACCTTTATGCATGTTCGACAGGTAAAGAATATACTGGGAACAAAACCCTATGATGGTATTTGAAGTATAGCAGGTTAGATCCTCAGCACCTGGCACTAGACTTCATTGAAGTTACACCCACTTGTACATGTTTCTGTTTTTCTTCGCTATACTATAGGTTTTATAGAAGACGTCATCTCTAACCTTTCCTAATGTGTGCTTTTCTTACATGCACAGAGATTATGTACTGGTTCCTAAAAACTGTAGTGCCATATTAAGCCATTGGTCTTCTATCATGCTTTCGGCAAAGGTGAACATGTGCTCTACAATGTAAGATTCTATAGTAAAATATCTGAGCTAATATGGAATAATGCACAAGGTGTAGGGACAGAGCAACATTTTTTTATTGACCACCACAGGTGACTTGTTTACATCAGAAAATCTGAGGTTTTGTTATCTATTTGTTATAGACATCAGTTATTTAATACCATTCTTAAGCACCAACTTATCTAACATTGTTAAAAAAGCGAGCGTAGTGCTGACTTAGTGTTCTCCTGTGGCAGTAAACTCCAAAAGAAGGCTGCAGGCTGCCTATCCTGCTTATCCTCTCTGTTTCTTCTACGTGGGCTGCCCTCTCATTTAATCTTCCGTCCTATTGTCATTGCGCTATGTAACGCAGTTAAAAGGAGACTGTTTAGTCCCTATGACCTTCATTATCTGAATAACCTCCCTTCACTTGGCCTCCTCCTCTCCAGACAAATAAATCTAAGCTTCTCTGGTTTTACTAATCTTATCCCAAATGTTTTTACTATTTTTATTACCCACACAGCTCCTTATGATATTTACTGCTTGATTTCTAGGGGTTTAAGGCCCTGCGGGATCAAATGAGTAATCTCACCTGCACAGACATCCTTGAAAATATTCTTTAGCCACTTTCCTATCATCTGTCAACTGCAATGCAGTTTTTCAGAGGTTTTGTGTCCATCAGAAGTTCCCAGCAAGTCTTCAGCAGACCTTTTTCTGATCATAGCAGTAAGATGCTGATTGTCTTAATGCCTCCAAATGGTGGGTGAACCCTGGCAGTATAGAAACCTTACTTTTCACCCAGAAAGCCAGATATGTATTACTTAGAAAGAAATGTCTCCACAGAAGCCTCTCCATCTCTAATTTCTATCCTTTTAAATCTGAGGCAACTATTTCAACTGACAGCTCAGCTTCAGCTGACAGTTTAGGTTATTTGCAAAGAAGGATTTTGATACTGTTCCCATCAGATGTGGTTCCCATCTTGTTCTTTACAACCCCTAGACTCAGCAGCCAAGATGGGCAAACATGAAGGAAAAGAGTGGGAGAATAGCAGGAACTATGGAAAAACATAGATGAGTGTTATGCATGAACCCAAACACAGATGAACTCAAACGAGTGAGCCTTGGGTAATAAAGTGTAGAAAAGACTGATGAGAAATATCTTTGCTAGGACTTACTATTCTAGAGGTCCTTGCTTTTGCAAGCTTATTGAAGACATCCTAATCTCACGATGTCTACTTTAAACATTCTGGATCTTGATTTCAAAAAACCTTCAAATATTACCCAGCTGGGATATTGTTGCTACCAGTCAAGTCCACTGAAGGAATTGGATGCCCGATTGTTAAAAGCTTAGGGGAGAAAAACAGACCAGGTGTTGCCTGAGAGAAGACCACGATATTGTCTGGTCTTCTCCCCTGAAATCAAATCAGGCTCTTCCCCTGCATGGTATTTAGATCTGTCTCATTTTGCTGAATGGTTTTTACTGTTGTTAGGTATCACCATGTCCTCTTGGAAAGCTTATGACCATCTTGCTGTCCTTACCCTGCTGCTGCCAGTAATTCTGCTATTACCCGGGCATACGGTGAACTAGAGAATCCAAAGAGTGTTGCTGCATGATGAACTCTGGGCTTCTCCAAGAGAAAGCTTTTGGCAGCATTCACACTGTAAGAACTGGTTCTGTTGCACAGAAGGATTTGCTTGAAAGGTGGCATTTCTTTTTCGTTTACAAGCCAGGGGAGGCTAATTCATCTTGGCTCACTGCAGCCTTCTGCACCGTCTGTGGTGCCTGCATATTAAACACTTGGTTTTATATCTCCTTCTTCCTTTTCAGAGTTTACTCCTACTTCACCTTGGGAAGAAGATTTTCTATTCCTTTTTACATCCTTGTGCGTTAGTAAGGCCATCCAACATAGCCAGAGCAGGGGTCATTGAGATTTAAATCTGGCTTCTAGGTTTCCAAGGTCAAGTCAAACTTGAATGAATTAAGGATAGAGCTGGATACATTATTATTACTACTCAGTCATCTGCTCTGAGTGCTAAATCAGCATGAGGTAATGGATGTGTAATGGCACCGAAGTCAGCTAGGTCTCTAGGATGGCTTCATCTGTTGTTCCTTATAGTGAAGTTCCCAATGAAGACTAGAAGGGCTTGTAAGCATAAAAACATAGTTCAGTTACAGAATATTTGCTTAATCTTTCACACAGCTAAAGCCCAAAATGATTAGGTAAGATGAATAAATTTAAATTCGGGGTAAAACCAGCTACTTCTTTACCCACTTGGTACTTGCTTCCAAACTAAGTTTTAAGCACTTGAGTTTGTGAGTTTCAGTAAATATTGCATAGCCTTCTCTGGTCTCCAGGAAGTTTTCTTTTTGTCCCTTTGAGGCTAGGTTATGTCTGCTTCTATCTCTTTTCAGACACTTCTCTCTCTTGAGCAGGTGGCTCACTAGACGTTGCTGCATGCATCTGTCTCAGTTCATCCCTGCCATACTTTGCAGTAGGAAAATTCGCTTTTCTCAGGCATGTTCAGGTTTTCTCAGTGGAAGGAACAACCTCTTTCTTTCCAGCCATGTTACCTGATCTTCTTGTTATGTTTACAAAATATCAGGATTCATAAACAGGTAAAATAGATACCATCTATATGTGGTGGATTGACCTTGGTTGCCCATCAGATGCTCACCCAGCTACTCTTTCACTCTCCTTCCTTAGCTGGGGAAAAAAATAAGATGAAAAGCTGATGAGTTGAGATAAAGGGGAGGAATTGCCCATTTACGAGTACAGGAAAAACAAACTCAACCTGGGGAAATTAATTTCCTGCCTATTAATAACAGAGTAGGATAATGAGAAACAAACCCAAAACTTAAGACATCTTCCCCCACCCCCTTTCTTCCAAGGCTTAACTTTGCTCCTGACTCTTCCACATGCTCCTTCTCACTTACATTTTCTCTAAATATCTATCAATTATCCCTGGAATTTGACCAGGAATGTTCTTCTTAACTTTGTAATTCATGTTGCACACTGAAAAGGTGACTTTGTAAGCTCCATCTTTGTTATTCTGTTGTAATTACAGTTCTGTGCTATTATTGGTCATAAAGGCAACACAAGGTGTTTGGCTCTGTAGATACCTGCAGTGATTAATTATCAGTGGAAATCCTTAAAAAGCTGGAAGCTCAGCTTTAAGCACAACATGTTCCTCATTTCTTCAAAACAAATATTAATTGGAGAGGATTTGAAGCTTTAGCTTGTAGAAACTAATCAGAAATTACTTGACTTATACCACTGTCAAACACAAAATCTACTGAAGCCAATGTATATGAAGGGAAATATTTTCTAGCTGAATGCATGCCAAGCCAAGGACTTCAAGCAGGGCTCAGAGCTTCTTACAGAAATCTGGGGAGTTTACTATAGCTCTTAAAAAGTTGTAGTGATCCATTCTCTAGATCTTCCCTTGGGTGACTTCTCCCCTAAATCTTGAAACTGACAAAACTACTAACACTTTGTCCATCTGCCTTCAGCAATTTTGTGAGCTGACATGTACAAATGAATAACACATCAGACAAGAACAATTTTCCTTAGAGCTACAGAAATCTCAGCATGCTTATTTATACTCCATTAACTAAGCATTAAAGCATAGATTGTCAATTCATGATGTTTTCAGAAAAGTAGCCTTAAACACTTGCATACAGCATCTCTAGAAACTAGGAAGGTCTTAGTAAGGACATTCTTGCTAGATAAGGTTGCGTGCAAGTAGAATGCTTTGCATTATAAAATAATAGACAAACCAATTCCAGCACCTTCAGATGGCTTTTAGAATGCAAATTTCAACTGTCAAGTCTTAATTAAAATCTCCCAGTCAGCACAATTTTAAAAGTGGAAGAGAACTAAGTGGTAGGTTGTTGCAGAAAACGTGTAAGTTGCATGCTGAAACACGTAGGTAAGGTGACAGGTATATAATTAGCATCACATCAGATGAAGGACAAGAAACAGTCTATGGTTCCTGAAGAGGTGGGGCTCCAGCAATCTTCAGTGTGCCAAGGGCTTCTTCAGAAACAGCTAATTTGTCATTCCATTGATTTCAGAGGAAAGTATCCTTCTATGCCAAAACCTCTGTGAGCCTTCAAAACTGGTGATTTTCTGGGTGAGGTTCACACTTGAAGAGGTTAGTGTGAACACAAATGCTTGTGTTCCATGCATCAGTTAGGCATGAGTTTGAAGCACAATCCTGTGTTTGAATGTTTCTGTTCAGCAGCACATCACAGCTGTGCTCTAACTCCTCATTCAATAGAGAACCAGCAAAACAATGAATCAAAGGCCCACTGCAGTTGATTACTTGAAGGCAAGAATCTTCAGCATCTTCTGCAAGTTTTAAGTTGGCAAAATAGATCTCTGCTAAAAATGATCCTGGTATCCCTGACAGTGGCAGGAGGTTGGAACTAGATGACCTTAAGTTCCTTTCCAACCCAAACCATTCTATGATTTTTTGCTACCTAAGAAGAAACCACTCAGAAATACCACTTAGTGCTCCTTAAGACTATGATATTAATGCTACAAGTCTTAACAACACCATCCTCTTCCACATAGCTACAACAGAGGGTGACTTTCTGCACAGATTTGTTCTGGTTAAACATACTAGTGTGAAGCCACAAGAGTCCTCTTTTTGCCCAGGTTTTACAGGTCAGGTCCTCTGACCTTCACCCACTGCTGCAGTTGGTGTATAATGGCACTGGAAGATAACAACAGCCTTGTGTCCTACAAACCAAATCCACATGTTTGCAGTCTGCTTTCCCCTGCATGTCTGTATACCATGTGCTTGGATGGAACACATAGTGTCAGAATGGCTACAGAAAGTAAAAAAACTTGCAAAAAAAAAGAGGTGTAACTGTTAGCTCTTCATAAATATTTTAAGAAAATGATGCCAATTCAGACTTCTAATTTTCTGATTTTGACAGCTTAAGGTTGAGCATGAAAGAAAAGGTAATCTTTTTTATATTTAACTTGAGAATTTGGCTAAGCAGGCTTAACAGTCAAAGCTCAGTTTTAGAAACGGCATCATACTAAATGAACTTTCCTCCTCTCTCCCCAGTTAGGAAACATTAGCCTTTAAATCTCAGCAGGTTTGGAATATCCAGTCTACTGGATAATATATAATCAGTACTGAAGAGGAATAATGTATTAGCTACTCAGACATCTGTCAGAAAAAATCTCTCTTTAGCAATTTTCCACATGTATGTAGTCTGTGCTTGGCATATTTGACTTGACTGATTACTCATAAACAAAAAATAACTTTATGGTACTTAATTATTGTAAGGGCCTTAGGGGCCCTGCTATGGTTTAATGGCTCTGCCTGTCCCCGAGGCCTTTCCCCTCCTGCCCATGGCCCAGGACCCCATTTCAGCCCCACAGGGCCATCAGTCCCTGCCCCATGATACCATAGGATATTGATCTCCACCTCCCCACAGCCCTGCCCTGCTTGGCCATGGGCCCTGACAAGACATGGGCAAACATTCCTGTCCCCATGTCCTTGGCAGGTCATCTCAGGGGTGTGTCTGACCCTTGTTCCCCTCACTGAACCTAATCCTTATCCTCCCTTTCCCTCTGTCCCAGTGCAGCCTCTGGCATCCATCAGAGGTCATCTGAGCCCAATTTCTTCTCCCCTTTCCCCACTTGGTCCCTGGGACCCCTTGATGGTTCTGTAACCTTCTCCACTGTGGTTATCACAATGGTCCCAGCTTCCATTCCTTAGGGAGAAGCTGGATCCTGCTCCTCCCTGACAGCAACACAAATGTTCCAATAGTTAATTAAACCAAATTCAATTTTCTATATGCTCAGGTTGTACTGGTGGTAAAAAAAGAAAGGGGAATAAAATGGAGGTTAATGTAATTCCTATCTCCTCATGTTTGTTGGTTTTACTTATTCCTAGATCCTGTGGATATTTGTGACGACTGTACATTGCCTTGGGAAAGATAATTCAACTTGAAATAAAACTGCTTGGATTGAACTAATGTTTTCTCTTCTTTAGCATAAGTTTGGACCATTTATGGTGACTGATCTCTTCTTGACGTTATAAACATGAGTGCAATGCTTTCAGAGCTCTTATAAATCAAAATAAATGATATTCCACAAAAGGTTGTATGCAAATACTATCCTACAGGGTGGTAAGTAGCACTGAATTCCCACTTGTCAGAAAGGTAAATAAAATCAATGAGCTTTTAACAGATACATTATTTCATTATGTGACAGTTGAAGCACAGTGTGAAATATAAACACAAATCAGACATGGCACCTGCCAGTGCTTGTTGAGCTGTGTGTTCTTTTCAAGCTCATGATTTAAAAATCTTGAGAACTGGAATAATAGTCCTCCAATTTTTTAAAGTAGTTTTTCCTCTGAAATTCCCCTGAGACACTAAGACCTGCATTCACCAGCATGTGGATTGGTTTTGATTGCTCAGATCCTCCATGCTGTGTGTCTGTTTCCTGAGGTTTCAGTTGCTGTGTTGTAAAGGCATTCGAAAGGCTTCCCTGAACATCATGCACCTCGTTCTTCTCTTCCATATGATGTCTTAAACTGTGTTGTTCCCTGATGGCTACAAAACCCTGACCGGTCACTGCCTATCTCAGACAAATCATTTTCATTTTGTTCAGATTTTGTTGATGAGCCTGGTGGCATTCACATGACACTGCATGCTGGTAAATCAGACCCAAGTTTCAGTTGATACCGACAAATGTTCCTTTGCACTGTCTATAACTCGAAGGAAGGCAACTAGCTTAGACCAAGTCCTGTTGTAGACCTCTGAATTTATTAGGTGAATTGAACACTTCACTTTCTTCTACTCTATGTCTTTATTCTCTGCTCTTCCAGCACCAATGCCAGTATCTTTCAGTTCAGCAGACATACAATCATAGAATAGCTCAAGTTGGAAGAGACCTATAAGGATCATCAAGTCTAACTCGATGCTTCTTGCAGGACAACCTGAAACTAAACCTCTTTTGTAGATATCAAAGGGACTTGATAGGGACAGACTTTTAATGGCACCCTGCATAACTGAAAAAGGTGAAAAGGGAGCAGGCTCTCTTTCTTGTCCACATTTTGACTTTCAATATTCTGCATCTTTTGGTTGTTGCTATTACTTTTGTATTGGAATAAACTGGAATTTAGTCATTCATAATTCCTTCTACTGATACTGCCCTTCCAATCGTTCATGGTTTGTTGCTTGAAAAAACTCTGTGAAAGTATAATTTAGCTTCTATCATTTCAGCAGGCAAAAAGAACGAATACAAAAATGTTAGCTCACACTTCAGCTTTCTCTCTCTTTTCTTTTTTTCCTATGAAGGTTGTAAAACGTCTTCAAATTAATCAGTTTTCCAGACTTCCAGTGAGAGACTTAGAAAAGCTACAACATACTCTAGATGTCAAGAGAAAACAGGACTGTTTTCTATCGTATTTACATATTGTGATACCATTTTTGCACTGCATTTTTGAAAGTGTCTGGCAGTGGTGGGCAGCACTGACATGAATTGCTCATTCTCCTAGATGAAGTGACAGCAAGGATGACTAAATTGGGACTACTAGGGAAGATAGTCACAGAATAGTCCTTTGTTCTCACATGCTGGTAAAAGCAGGCTTTTTAGATCAATGTCAAATTCTGTAGTAGCCTGCATTGAATAAATGCATAAGAAGAAGAAATAACATATGCCAAATATTATTAAATAACTTTTTTTCCCCTTTATCGAACTGCTAGTGAAAAGTGAATTGCAAGTTTCTGAGTCAGAAGAAAAGTGTTCCTCAAAGGATTTTTTGACTAATACCTGAATGATGGAGGTTTGTAGTGCTCCACCTTGAGGAAAGCAGTATCACTGAGGAAATGGCATGCAACAGGAGGGGCTGAAATTGGCAAAGGGAAGTCTGTGGTTCATCTCCTTGTCAGTTTGAAAGCCGAGGATTCTTGTGAGTGGCTTTGTAATACAAGCAGTCACTTACTCCAAGAGAAAAAAAATTGCCTATACTAACCATGACTGGTGTTCTCCTGGACAGGTTTTTCACCTCTTGAAAGCCTAAAAAAGTCTTTATATTAGCAAATTACTTGACAAAGAGCCGACATAAGGCTATGTTATTTCTAGTAAATAGACTAGAACTAGGACTGCTTTTAGATACTGATGTGGAACAGCCTATATCTGTACCATGTGTGCTGTTCTTCTCTCAGATAGCGTGGCCACATATAACTGTCCACCTTCTTCTTGCCTTAGGACATTAACATTTTGGAAAGAGGGCCCTTCTCCTGTCTGTGTTTGTGCAGATGATACTATGTGAGGTCCTACTCAGTTATGGTGACCCCTGGGAGCTACAAAATTCTATGGATAATAATCCAAGAAGTATCTCTGCTAGAAGTGGCACTGCAGATTTCCTGAAACAACGTTACTCACCTGCTAACCTTCTTATGAGAAAGAAACCTAGAGGTTCAGATTTCTCCTTGGGAAGTTTATTTGCATCTGCAAGGAATGAAAGAAAAAAAAAAAGAAAAGAAAGAGAGGATTAGTTTAATGACCAGTTTGTCGTTATTTCCAGCCCTCTGCAAAAACAAATTAGGATCTGTAGTTTTACTGTTTCCCTCCCATGGAGAAGAGAAATATTTAGTTCTATAAATATTTGATAGGGGCTCAGCCACCTGGAAAAACTTGCAGAGAAGGAAATAAACTCCAAGAGGCCAAATCTTCTCTTGGTATCTGGCTCACCCCATTGGACACAGAAATTTTGGGAAGATTTCCCAGGCAAGCTCAAGGAACATTAGTACCAGCTGGTGTGGTATGCGCTCCCACACTACATGACATAGCTCTATTGCAAAGCCTGCACCTGCCTCCATGTACAGCCAGATTTGTGGGTGAGATTCATCTCACTGCAGGTTAGGTGTCTATATATTTCACCTTTGCATCAGCAACAAGTCATCTTAGCTTCCATTTACTTCCATGGAGAGTAATGGGACTTTTAGAATATGATTGATATGATTTGTTTCAAATATCTACTTAGAATGAAACTAATTTAATTCTAGAAATATCTGGTTTTCTCTGATTTTTTTTTTTTTTGCAAAGAAACCCTGGAGTTATTAGTTCAAATGTGGACATCTCTCCTTCATCTGTAGCATGCCATTCTTCTTCATAAGAAGTATTGTATTGTAGATGTTCCCATTAAGCTACAGTTGTGGTGACCTTGCTGAGTTTTTTAAACGAATTACTATCCAGGACTGGGTAGCAGGTTAATACTTGCAGTTGCCTGTATGACAATCTATTGTTTGAGAATTCAACAAAAAGCAAAACTGTGATATTACTTTTCTAAGATAGTAACAGTAGGGAGAAATTAGAGTCATATTAATGTACTGCATCAATCCTATGGCCATGACCCTTGGGCAGAAGATTGCAGAAGAAAAACAAATGTTTATTTCTCTGTAAAGGATGTTCATGTCTGGTATTCCTGCAGGATGAAGTTTCTTGATGGGAGTTGGGACATAGGCCTTGCTATCTCAAAGCAAATACGTGTCCTGAAAAAGCATTTTCCAAGAAATGAGTTCAATTCCTCAAAGGTCCCTGTTGCTGACGTGACTTAAAGCCATGAAGAAACTGCGTCATGTTATTCAGAGCAGGGGTGGCTGTAAATATTTCTGGGTTGCATAAGTTACTCAGAGCATTCTGCAGTTCTAGTTAAATGCATTATTCACTGGGTTTCCCCTTCTTCCCATCATTCATGCAGTTCATGAAGTGAGTAATTTGGGGTTATATAGTACTGTGTGAGTTTTTGTCAACACAGTTCAAAGAATACTTCATGTAAAATCATTGTATGGTATTTGCTCAGGTTTAATAAACACACCACGAAAGAAGGATAAAGGGTAACTGATGGAAAAGAAAGAAAAGCCCTGCTTCATTACCTGTACCAATATAGAGTATTCTTGTCATGACAATATGACAGCATTTAGCCAGGAGACAGAGTACCCATTAGTGCGATGTAATTATTATTCTATCTGTAGGGTTATCGAGAAAAGGAAGTTTATTGACATCTGATCAGTTTTGGACTTTCATATTCAAGTGCACGTTCAGGATTAGCTGAGGCAGAGCTCATACTCCCTAGTGAAACTTGAGGTGACTCATCTTAACCTTTTTCTTTAGCAAGTGTGGTTGTTGTGTCCTTAGTGTGTTAAACTTACCAACATGCTTCACGAGGAAAGAGATTTTAAAGCCTCTGAGGTTTTACAGTGGACTTTGGCTTAGATCCTAAAGTAAGGAAGCATGAGGTAGGATTAGAGGAGCATCTGTTGTGTGCAGCTCAACACTAGGGTGGGAAGAGGTAGGCGGAGGACAGAGACATCTTCCTGAAAGGCATCACCACTGTTTTGTCTCCTTTGTGTGCTGCTGGGGGAGCAGTTTAACAAGCAAAACATGCAGGCAAACAGTGCAGCAGATGGTGCAACCTACTATTGAAGAAACATTTCAAAGGGTAACAAAATATGGTTGAAACCAGCTTACAGTTTACACACTGAATGCAAAACCGAACATGCTGTTTTCAGCAGGCTGTAGCTGTTTTCATTTGTTGATGCCAAGTGCTTTGGGGAGCCACAGCTCCAAAGTGGTTAGTACAGCAGCAGGAATCCCTGTGATGTACAGACTTGACTCAGCTGGATAGGTAGGGTAGGACTGTGTTCTCACCTGCAAATGGGCTTTAGTACAAGCAGAAGGATCCTTCAGGGATACTGCCAGTGCTGTTTCCTGAAGCTTGTTCTCTTTATCCCTGTTTTTTTGTCTGTGTGACTCTAATAACTTCTAAACCCAGGAGATTTTGATAGAGGCACATAAATGATAAGGAAGATTTCATAAAAGCAACAAAAAGAAAAGAATCCAAGAGAAGGTGTAGTTTTCCAAGAAATCACACTGTATTTCAATAAAGAGAAAGGTTAGAAAAAATATTAAAGACCTTTGGATAAATTATGAGGTCTATATTCACTCTGAACATTTTCTGTGGATAAAGGAGAGGCAAATACAGACCATTAAACGCACACACAGAACATAAGGAGCAGGTAGGAAAGAAATCAGAATGGACAATGCAGAATGAACTGTAGGTAGCAAGAGAAACTGGAGGTGAAAAGAAATCATTCCTTGAGTGGATTAGTAGCAATAGAAGGCCCAAAGAAAAGTGTTAGACATTTATTCAGTCAAAGGAATAGCTATTACTAAATGATGTAAAGAAAACTTTTAAAAAGAAGTGAAGGATGGGGTTTTTTTTTTGTTTTCACTGTTCATTATAAAGTTTACTTATGACAAGTGGCAAAGTCATTGTTAACAGCAATGAATAACTCAACCAAGAACTGGAGCAGATAGTGTTTGACAGTATTATGGTATACTGCAGGGTTTTCAGCTTGTCTGGGCCTTCTGACCTCAATATAAGCTGAACTAGGTTCAGAAACACTAGTAGCTGTCTTTGACAACTTGTGGAAGACATATAAGGTACAACTGCACAGGAAAGGAGGAATCTTACGTGTACCTGTGTAAAGGGAGGAATAAATGAAATGTGAATCTATAAGCAAGTCAATGTCAGGTCAAATCCTAGACAGAATCTAAAACAGTCAGAAGCAACTTTCAAGCACTTGGATGATAACAAAGAGCAGCAAAGATGAATTTGCCAAAGAGAAGATATCTTGTCAGATCAATATAATTTTCTTTTATGAAAGAATAACAGTTGATGTAGACAAAGAAGAAGCAATAATCATATTCTGTTTTCACTTAGGTTTTTGACACTGCCTCACATTGCAATCTTATAAGCAAACTGGGGAGACATATCAAAAGTAAAATCACAGTTGGAGAGGAGTATAAAGTAGTATATAACCAGGTAAAGTTATGACTTGTTTCCTTTCATACTGCAAGAGTAGTCCTCTTCATTCTGATTTGTTAATTATGTACATTACATAATCAAATCAAGGCTATGCTGATTAAATATATAGATGACATCCAGTTTATAGGTACTTTGTAAGTATGTTAGAGGACAAGACTAAAATTCAAGGTGATCTTAATAAATTATAGAAGCATTACAAAAGAAACCGCAGCACAAGCAGATGTATTCCACCATTTCTTAAAAGAATTTTGACCTAAAGTAAATATTAACAATAAAAGTTCACTCTTTAAAATTGTATAGAGGCAGAAAACTTTAGGAGAGACAGATGCAATGATACATGGGGATCAGGTGAAACTAGAAAAATGGAAATATCGAAAGGTATTGGGAGCAGAAAGGATGAAAACTCTGAAATAACCCAGAAATGCATCCTGGTTTCACCTGGGATAGAGTAACTTTCCTCCTAGTAGCTGGTGCAGGGCTGTGCTTTGGCTTTAGTTTGAGAACAAAGCAGATGCTTCAGTTGTTGCTAAGTAAGTCTGCGTGGTGCTGAGTTACCAGCTGGGGTCAAACCGTGACAAAATGCTAGTTATAAATAAACACTAGCAAACATATTAACATTCTATTTTCAAAAGGAAATGTGTTCCGAAACCCATCAAACATATGGGTGTCAGCAGTCCTATTTTAAAGTCAAGTAATGGATTAAATGACACCATTAGGTCCTACCACATTTCCTCCATATATTCCATTTATTTTATAGGTTTAATTTATTTAAATGATACATATTTATTTATTAATATATGTTTCTATTGAATTTCATAGAATGATCTGTGAAGCACATGGGGACTGATGGATCTTACATTACTGCGGTTTCAGTCATCTGAAACTATTTTAAAAGTGTTTATTTTGACAATTTTCTGAGCATTACTGTGCCATTTTTATATTGACAGATTCTCACAGGGCACAATGTCACTAATTGAATCTAATGAATATGGCTGGAGACTAATGGCAGGCTGGAGGTAATAGAGAAAACAACAGATACACATCAAGAGTTCTGTGGATATTAACAGCAGGAATGTGTCCATCAACAGAAAATTGCATCATGGCTGCAATCTGCATATGCAAATACCAAGAGCTTTGGAGAATTTATATAATAACAGCAGGCATTCACTCTGGGAGACCATGATATTACAGATTTATGGACAACTCTACTTGTATGGCAAAAGAGGCAGAAAACAATGAGACAGAAAATGTGTGGTAATTTTGAATGTTCAGAAGAATACAACAGGAACTATTATATGAGTTTTATTTTGGACCCCTTACAGAAAGAGTTGTGCATGACATGAACATTGATGCTCCATGCATGGCAGTGTTCAAGGCCAGGTTGAATAGAGCCTTGGCTAGCATGGTTTAGTGTGAGGTGTCCCTGCCCATGGCAGGGGGGTTGGAACTGGATGATCTTTTCAACCTAACTATTCTATGATTCCAGCCCTAACTATTCTATGATTCTATGATTCTAACATACAGTTGTCCTAAGAATGTGATAAAGGGACTGTTGGTTTTTGATCTCTAAGACTTTTGTTACTAGAAAAGACAGTAAATATATAGACTTCCTACCTATTGATTTTAACATTTTGGAGTGAAAAGAGCTTGTAATCAAGTTCTGATACCAGGTATCAGAATGTGATACATTGGAGTGCTTTTCTGTATATTGAGTTGAGGTTCCTCTATTGAGAGAAAGGAAAAGAGCTGGGATTGCTATGGCTATACTGCATACCCCAAGCTATGGGTCTCCTTTGGGGTCCACGTGCATGTCACAATCTTCTCAAACACTAACAAATGCATTAAGAAGAGATAAAAATGATTTTTTAAATGATTTTTCTTACTTTTAGCAGAACATTATTGCATAAAGCTGCAACACTGTAATGCTGTGCTCCTAATTAAAGGATTTGTGTTTATAAGAGATTGTTTCTTATGTTGTCTGTATCTGCTTTTTTCACCCACATGAAAAAAGCATGAAGAAAATGCATTCACATAAGGTGATTATTCCTCAATTCTGAGAGAAAAAAAAACAAACAAATTTTTGTACATAAATAATTTTTTTATAACTATTTCAGAGAGTGTTTGTTTTTAGAGGCACATCACTCAAGTCATTGTTATTGTGTGCAGTGCAGTACTGCAGNATTCCTCAATGAGAAAAAAAAAACAAACAAATTTTTGTACATAAATAATTTTTTTATAACTATTTCAGAGAGTGTTTGTTTTTAGAGGCACATCACTCAAGTCATTGTTATTGTGTGCAGTGCAGTACTGCAGAGTTTAAATGTTCTGTCTTCAGACTAAATAAACAGTGGCTATTAAAATGTGTGAGCTTGTTCAGAAAGTAAACAAGGTTGTGCACCACACTATCCAACAATAAGAAAAAACAGCTAGACCATGAGATAACTGTAGAAAAAAAAAAAAAAAAAAAAAAAAACCCCAAACCAAAAAAAAAAAAAAAAAAAAAAAAAAAAAAAAAAAA